>BPLR01000466.1:0-54575 GCA_021605095.1 Caerostris extrusa | reverse complement strand
TATTTAAAAAATAAAAGCTGAAAATTTTCCTAAAATTTAATTCAGGACAAATATTTGATTACTCATTCGATCTCATACCCTAACATGTGTTCATCTACGAGACAGAAAAAACATTAAAATTATTGATTGTTTTGTTTTTTGCAGCAAGAAGTGTGTTAAAGATAATATTAATTAATTATCATTAATTAAGCATAGATTATTTTTATTTCATTATCTAATTTATATATATATATATAAATATTTATATATATATATCTAATTTATATATAAATATATACATATATATATATATATATATATATATATATATATATATATATATATATATATATATATTCTTTGTTTTCAGAAAATATATTTTCCATCTTTTCCTTTTTTGTGATAGAAGTGATTCAATCAACTTTTTCACTGCTTTAAAGACCAGTTTATGTAAGCTTGGTTTTACGCATTTCAGTAATTACTGATACTGTTATTTATTTTTGTTATAATGAGAATTTAATTACAATAGATGTAGCATGCCTATGAATAGGACATGGTTACAGGCAGAAATCACTTGAATTATAATCACTTTTTCTGAGAAATCATAATTTTGGATATTTTTTATATTTGCCCCTAGCTTGCTTAACAAAAAAGAAATATATAAATATAAATTCCACATATATATATATAAACAAAACTATTTTGTTTCTATATATATATATATACACTGAGTGACAAGAAGTCATGGGATAGCAATATACACAAATTTTCAGATGGCAGTAGCATCGCGTGGGAGCAGGTATAAATGCACCACGGTGCTCGCGGGAAGCTTTCATTTCTGTTCAAGTTATTCATGTGAAGGTTTGAGGCGCGCGGTGTTGACGCCGCGACAGGGAATGCTGGGAGCTTTGAACGCGGAATGTTGGTTAGACTGAGCATGGGTCACTTCTGTTTCCGGAATCTGGTAGGGGAATTAACATTCCAGATCCACTGTGTCAACAAGGTGTGCCGAGGTATGAAATTTCGGGCATAACATCCACCATGGACCTTTTTGGTGGATACGACCACCTGCACTGACTGAGACCGGCGACGTCTGCAAAAGAGTCGTAAATTCTAACAGACAAGCAACACTGCGTCAAATAATTTTGCAGAGAAAGAGATTATCTGGGGACGCCACAAGGGACTTGTCCTGTTAGAACTGTGCTAGAAATTTGGCTTTTCTTGGGCTATTCCAGCAGAAGACCGACTCCGAGTGCCTTTTACTGCAAGAACGACATCGCTTACCGGCGACTCTCTATGGGCACGTGAGCATATCAGTTGGTCCCTAGATGAATGGAAAACCGTGGCCTGGTCCGATGAGTCACGATTTCAGTTGGTAAGAGCTGATGGTAGGGTTCGGTGTGGTGCAGACCCCACGGTGAAGCCATGGACCCAAACTATCAGCAAGGCACTGTTCAAGCTGGTGGTGACTCCGTAATGGTGTGGGCTGTTTTTCATGGCATGGACTTGGTCCTCTGGTGCATTCTGGACCGAACATTGACTGGAAATGCTTATGTTCAGCTACTGGAATCACGCAGCATTCATGGACTTCATGTACCCAAACAAAGGATGGGATTTTTATGGATGACAATGCGCCATGTCACCGGGCCACAACTGTTCGCGATTGGTTTGAAGAACATTTTGGACAAATTCCAACGAAGGATCTGGCCACCTAGATCGCCCGACATGAATCCCATCGAGCATTTATGGGGACATCAACGAGAGGTCTGTTTCGTGCCCAAAAATCCTGCACCATCAACGCTTTTGCAATTATGGAGGTCTATCGAGACAGCATGGCTCAATATTCCTGCAGAAGGCTTCCAACGACTTGCTGAGTCCATGCCACGTCGAGCGCTGCACTTCGCCGGGCGAAAGGAGGGCCGACACGATATTAAGAGGTATCCCATGACTTTTGTCATTTCAGTGTATATATATATACTGTGGTTTTTAACTATGCTTAGTTAGCTGCTTTTTTAAGTCTTAATGATCTTTGGTTTGTTAATCAAAGAATTCAAAAAAAACTTTTTTGTTGTAAATTTTATAAGCTCAATTTACGAATGTCTTTATTTAAAATATGAAGTGTACTATAACTTAGCTTAAATTTTAGGGTTTTTTTTTTTTCAATAAAACAAGCATTGCATTTAAAAATGATTAAATAACCAACAGATGATAATTTTTTAATTATTAATTAAAAACAGCATCTTGTCTCATACATGACCGCAAATTTAAACAGCATATTACATATATGGCCTTTAAAATTTTGAAAATCGTTGCAAATATTTCCACTTTGCTATTAAATTAAAAAAAAATTTTTATTCAAAATAATCAGTGTGAATGGTACAACTGTGATCTGTATCAAAATCTGTAGTCATTTATGTAACCTGTGACAATATATGGTCATAAAATTTAATATGATTTTTAGATTTGTTATGCTTTGCTTGACAAGAAAGTAGGAAAATTTTTGGAAAATTTAGCTGTAAATGAAAATATACTACTTAATCACACTATTAAAAGGAAATAAAAAACATTTGTCTCACTATAATGGTTAATTTATCCCTATAATATGCATTATTTAAATACTTAATAAATAAATACTTTTACTATAAAAAACTTGATTAACTAACCTTTTAGAATTTTGCTTTTCTATTGCATGGAACGATTCTAATAATTGTCTAATAATTGAAATTTACTCTCATAATAAAATACATATAAATGGTTTTAATGTAATTTAAATGTCAAGTTTCTCTCATATTTTTGTTTTTCTTTATAATAATTCGACTGTATTATTTTATAATTTCTTTTTATCTTATAAAATATTTAACATAATATAAATATGTACGTAAAAAAAAACTATAATAAAATAAATTAATATTAGAAAAGGTTCATGCAAGAATAAACTTAAAATTATATTAAATACAATAACACATAAATTTTCATAATTTTAAAAGTACATTAATTTTCCATCCATGATTTAATGTTATCTAAGCAGCCAGCATAACTTAACACAGTTAATAATTATTTACATAAGCGAAATGCATTCATTTTTAATCAGGTTTTAAAGCATCATACTTACTGCTGAAAATACTTTCCTGTATGGAAAATAATTCTAATTTTATGTTTATTTAAGCAAAATCACACATTTCACTTAATGTTTATTAAGTGGCATTTTATATAGATTTTAAAAATATTTTTTAAGTTACATTCTTACAAATTAAATTTTCTGTGAAATAAAATATTAGATACATATGCATATATTAGACATGTTATACTAAAGGGGAATTATTTGTAATGTTAGATATTAAAGGGGAATTATTTGTAGACATGTTAGACAAAAGGGGAATTATTTGTAGACATGTTAGACATTAAAGGAGGGGAATTATGTGTGCTCAAAAATTGCTATCATGTTATTTTAAATATTACAAATAACCTTTGAGAATTAAATTATACAAAGGGAAGGATTAGTAAATAATTATGAAGGAAATGAATATTATATAGTTAAATAAAATAAAATCCTGATTAGATCATATTTTTTTCTGATTTATGTTAATAATATCATAAATTAAAAGAAAATGAATGTTGACAGCATTCTTCGTAAATACAAGTAAAAAACGCCTGTATGTTAATTTTTTTTTTTTTTTTTTTTTTTTAAATCAATTCCTACTTTTTTTTTCACTATATTGCAGAAAGCCATTTATAAATAATTTTCTTTCATTTTTTTTAGAAAAATTCTCTCTCACACATACTTTCTTTATCTTACATACACACTTTCCATCTCTCACTAAATGATTCACATGTCTCATTTTCCATTTTGTTCCCTCCTTGACTCAGACTAGAACACAGAAGGAAAAATAGAATCTGGAAAATAAATTTTTTTTCCAGCTATTTACACACTTCGCCACTGACGGTTTTTATTCCTAAGTTCATATCCTGCTAAATATCTTATATAAGAGAAATTTTTTTCTTACATATAAATTAAAATTAATTAATTAAATTTAATTAATGAACTAATATTAGAAAAACTGTATTGACATCAAAATCTTATCCACTACAAGCTTAAAAATGTATTTAAACATGAGTGGATGAATAAAAAAAGTATTTTATTAACGATTGAAAAATTTGAACAATATATATAATATATAGGGTGAGTTTGAACTAATAGTAGGAATTGAAAAATTCGTTTGATTTAAAACTAAAATATAAATTACAAAATAACTGTTAAAGAATAATAAATAAATTACTGATAAATTAGAAAATAACTGATAAAAAATTGATAAATGCCGGATATATTTATAAGTAACTTATATTTATCAGTTATTAGTTCTGGTCATTTTTATGGTATTTTCTGATTTATGAAAAAATAATTTTGTATAAAAATAGGAAGTTAGTGGAAAAAATGACTAAAGAAATTATTAAATTACTGATAAATAGCTATGATTATAAATAACAATTAATCAGATTGCCGAAATTATATAAAATTTTTGAAGTCTTTGTTTTATAGCATTTAAATTAATCTTTGAAAGAGCTTTCAGAAAGTTTAACAATTTCCAAGATTGACCATTGATCTTAAAGATATTTGAAATTTTTCCACCTTCAGAAAGAAAGAAGCTTGTTTTTAATTTTATTAAAAAAAATATTGGCAAGTTGTAAAGATCAAAGAAAAATAAACTTAATTTTAATACATTTGAACTTAATCGGCAAGCATTCATTTTTGTTGTTTGTTGTTTTATGACATTATATAAGATACATTTTTGATAAATTTTTGGTTACTAATTAAGAGTTTTGATTGTTTTCTAATTAAGACATGATTCATCAAAAAATCCCTAATGAAATAATTTAGTTCTTTTGTTAAATTTAAACTAGTTTGTTTCGAATATTTTAACACAATACCTGAAACCATACTAAGATAACAAGATTGAAAAAAATAATTTTCCTTAAATCATTTGAATAAAATAATAAGAAAAATGGATGAATGAGAATTTTCAGTATTTAGAATGTATTGTTTAAGTAGCATATAGCATTTGGGATTTTTGTGAATTTATAGAGCATTTTATTAAAAGTCCACTTATTGTTTTGCGCCCTAGTCATAATGAAGAATATTTTTTTTTATTCAATTAGTGAGATCCTACTGAAAATATAGAAAAAAATTTGAAAATGAGACTTTTTATGAGAAAGGTCAATCATTTAATGAACTTAGCAATATTTTTTATTTACTAGTATTTATTTATTTTATAAATATTTATTTGCTAGTAACACTTAGTTTAAATGCTATGTATATACATAAATATATATATATATATATATATATATATATGTATATTCATTTTTACTTGTATTTTATATTACTTCGTAAAATTTTCAATAACGTTTGATTCTGGTAAAGTCAAACTACTAGCTTACATTTCAATGCAACATTTTTGTCTGATACTAAGCGAGAATTAAAATAATTTACAATTATTTTATTTATATTATAATTATAACAATATATAATCATTTTAATTTATTTTTCGTTAGTTGCAACCGAGTTAAGTATGTCTTAGCAATTTTATTACTTTTTTTACATTTATTTAATACAATATAAAAATTTATATATCACCGCAATCCATTGCTTAAAGGATAATAACGTGTGATAACAAAGTTGATAATAGCGTGTGGCTAGAGTTTGATTCATTCTTCGCTACAATCATTACTTTCGCTAATTTATTACAACAGAAGCCTTTATTGTTGCATCAAATTTGCTCGCGTAAATAGGATGATTAACTGATATTTTAGTTTTTCCTGTCGTCGCCAACATTGCATGTAAATTTCGAAACAATTGTGGCTGAAAGTTTACCATGATCGCCTTATTCACCTAATCTACCGGTTAAGAAACAATCATTGATCAACCGATGTGACGTTTCCATTAATTAGTGGAGTTTTATAAATGACGTAGTGAGTTATGTAGAACGAAATGAAATAAAATCCTTAGAAAGATTTTCAAAAGTAATTTTTTTAGAAATGAAAAATAGTGTGCATAATTTTTTTCACATTTAAAATAAGTTTTGCACCGCTTACAAAATTCATGATTGGCTCTAAAAATTATTTTTGTTAATTATGGAATCATTTATTACTATATGTAACTCATTATTTAATTGAAAATTTGTTACTATTTCATCCATAGTAACTAAGTGACTTCACTTTTGACGTTTCAATATCCTCAATTTTCTTTGGTGTCTCAATTCGATGTTCTTCACTAAGACCATATTTTACAAAAAACACACCGCCATTTTTTTTTTTTTTTTTTTTTTTACTTTTACTCTGATTAGTAGAGACGCTTAACCATGACTTTTTACTCTCTGACATCTCCTATTGCTGTACTAAATATTCATCACCATTCTTTGTGTTTTAATGGATTTTATGTCGTTCTATGTTAAAAACCCTACTAACAAATTCTACTTATTTTTGATGCATTTTTCCGTGTGCAGTTATCTTCGTTATTGTTGCTCCTTATCCCACTTGGTCGATAGCAACATCTATACAAAGTTATAAACCCACGTGTCTTAGACAGACGAGTCATGATAAAGGGTAAAAATGTAGCTTCGTCTTGTCCCCTGACCTTGCGGTACAATGATATTGGACACTCAAAGATAAAAGTCCGACTTTACCCCAGCCGGTTACAACCCCGGGCAATGGTACCCATTTTAATCGCCTTTTATGACATGCATGGGCACAGGCATGACAAGCACGCGTCACAAAAAGTCTATAAACCCACGTGTTTATTAAAGGGTAAAAAATGTAGCTTCGTCAACAAACACTCAAAGTTAAAAGGACTTTACCCCAGCCGGTTACAACCCCGGGCAATGGGTACCATTTTAATCGCCTTTTATGACATTGTATTCTTAATGACAAGCACGGGGAGCGATCTTTTTTATACTCATCTGCTTCCTAAGAGACAATCCTTTCTCTTCTAACAACAATATTAGCAAATTACAGGAACATAAAATATCGAACTTTTGAACGTAAAATTTCAAAATTCACCTAATTACTAAATACCTAAAAATATCTGTAATACATAAATAAATTTTCTATGTATTCAAATTTGACTGACTTTCTGAAGAAAAGTGAATGCGTTATAATTAAAAAGTTATTTGCCACATTAATTGATAATTTTAACTTAAACTTTAAAATAAGTTAATGCATTCAAGTACTTATTTAAATCTTTGCAGATTTTGTTGACCTTTTTTTTTTTAAATGAATTTTATTTTTGATTTAAAAAAATCTTCATATTAATAACATTGAATATTTTGAGAAAAAAAATGTTGCCAAAACACTTTGTAAAAATCAACGTTTTACTTCAAACTGAAACGATATGAAAAAATATAAATCTGTTAAATCTGAAAAAGCTTCAAGCATATTTGTTTTTTTTTTATCTAAAGTAATTTTCGAACTCTGATAATTTAATAAGGACGCAAGTGAATCAGTTTTTTTTTTCCTTTATTAAAAATCATATTATCAAAAGCTTATTTTACACTATTAAAAACCCACGTGTCTATAAACCCACGTGTCTTAGACAGACGAGTCATGATAAAGGGTAAAAATGTAGCTTCGTCTTGTCCCTGACCTTGCGGTACAATGATATTGGACACTCAAAGTTAAAAGTCCGACTTTACCCCAGCCGGTTACAACCCCGGGCAATGGGTACCCATTTTAATCGCCTTTTATGACATGCATGGGCAACAGTGGTTTTATTCTAACTTTGACAAGCACGGGGAGCGATTATCTATACATTGTATTAATGAGAACTCTTTTTTATACTCATCTGCTTCCTAAGAGACAATCCTTTCTCTTCTAACAACAATATTAGCAAATTACAGGAATATAAAATATCGAACTTTTGAACGTACAATTTCAAAATTCACCTAAATACCTCTAAAATTTCTGTAATACATAAATAAATTTTCTATGTATTCAAATTTGACTGACTTTCTGAAGAAAAGTGAATGCGTTATAATTAAAAAGTTATTTGCCACATTAATTGATAATTTTAACTTAAACTTTAAAATAAGTTAATGCATTCAAGTACTTATTTAAATCTTTGCAGATTTTGTTGACTTTTTTTTTAAATGACTTTTATTTTTGATTTAAAAATCTTCATATTAATAGCATTGAATATTTTGAGAAAAATAATGTTGCCAAAACACTTTGTAAAAATCATCGTTTTACTTCAAACTGAAACGATATGAAAAAATATAAATCTGTTAAATCTGAAAGCTTCAAGCATATTTGGTTTTTATCTAAAGTAATTTTCGAACTCTGATAATTTAATAAGGACGCAAGTGAATCAGTTTTTTTTTTCTTTTATTAAAATCATATTATCAAAAGCTTATTTTTACACTATTAAAAAAAATATGTTTTTGAGCTCTAGAAGCTTTCCTCATAGATTTCGTAGCTTTTTTAAAAGGCGTCTGCCATAAAAAGCTTATATTTGTTTTTTTTTCTTTTGTTCTTCTTACGTTTTATATCTGACGGAAAATATAGAATGATGTTATAGTAAAGCTTCATTAATAATTCAAAATATATTTTAAACATTGTATAGATGCAGTTGATTAAACACTCTGCTAATATAGTGCACATTATTAATTGGAAAACATGCCCACTTTGAGAAAAATATAATATTCCTTCCTGCAAACAAATTAGCTGACAAAAAAATATATTCAAATTAAATTTTAAATTACCTTTCTTTAAAAAAATATATGTACATTTATACTATTTTGCATTAAACTTTAAAAATAAATTTTTATTAAATTTTATATTGAAATATTAATTATTCTTTACAGTTTTAATCAAAAAACACTTAACTCACTGAAAACCGCCAATTGTTTAAACCGCCGAACTGTTTACCGCCAATTATTTAAACGATATGGTCTATTAAAATATAATAATTTATAAATATTTACGTCATAAAATGTGTCGCATTTTTTCAAAATACAGTTCCTGAAAACATTAAAATTTATTGATAAACATTTTATCCTATCAAAAGAATAATTATGGCTGCTATTAAAATATTTCTTAAATCTGTTAATTTAATATATTGTATACTTCCTACAGGAAATAGAATATAAATTTTTATAAATTAATTATGAATATACTGAGAAACACTTGTATTGTAACAAACGAAATTCAAATTACAATATTAGTATATTTAATGTTCCACGTTAAAATATTTTCATATAATATCAATATTAATAAAGCCTACCTCAATTATTATCAAATATCAATTAATTGAATATTGTACTTTTAAAACGTCAAACAAAGTAATATATTATTAGTATATTGCTATATATAATATTTACACATTGAGGAAACGATATTTTGCTGTTGAGCTATTTTCTAAAACAGAGGAAGGTACAATATATATTTTGGTTTATACGCATTAAAGTCAGAATAACATACATAAAATTTATGAAATATTTGGAAGTGGTAATATTTGTAATTAATATAATGCCTGTACTTTGTGCATTTTAATGGACATGTCCATTAAAATGTGTCACTCCATGTCATTTTATAATTGGTTGCAGGAAAATTGAGATAGGATAAAAATGTAATGCTAGCATTAAAATTTGCTAGATCTATTTTAATGCAAAAAGAAGAATCTATACGTTGCAAAAAATGTTGCAATTGGGATCTGCTTCTGTTATAAAATAATGATTTTGTCTAAATTGGAACATGCGGCTTTCGAAAACGTTAATATATAGGGTAATTTCAGTTATATATTAGAATTTTAATATATTTCACCTCACATAACTGGTGAATTAGACAGATGAAATAATAGTTACAGGTAATTTACACAGATTAAAAAGCTAGAATAATATACATAAAAAATATGAAATACCAACCAGTGGCGATATTTCGGATTATTTACATAGCATTACATTTTAATGTATATCTTAGATATTTAATTATCTTAATACATTTTAATGTATATCTTATTTGTACATTTTAATAGCAAATGACATTTAAGCTAAAATTAAAAATGTAAAAAGCTAATAACATTTTTTGAAATATATTGTTTCATTATTATACTCCATGCTGATATATAATTGGCTAGAGGAAAGTTGAGATATGATAAACATTTAATGCGACAAGATTTGAACATTAAAATTTGCTAGATCCTCTAGCATTGCAAAGTAAATGGAAGCGATACGTTTTACAAAATGATGAAGTTTCGATGTGCCTCTATTATAAAAGAATGATTATACGAAAACTCAAATAACGTAATTTCAAGAATATACGTAATTTCAATAATATGTTTTAATTTTAATCTATTTCACCCTAACCTAACTGGTGAAACGAATCAGCATCAGTCGAGAGAGTTAGATAGCTAGATATAGTAAAATGGTTTTGAATAGCACGCTGAAGTAGCCTTCGTTTGGAAAATTTAGGAGACATTTATTCCAGGAAAGCTACAGGAGATAGCTAAATCTTCAAATATAAAACTGTATAACATCACTTATTATGTAAAAGACATACCATGCATATAAATACATTAAATAGTTGTCTATAAATTTAAAATATCCTAAATCTAAGCGAGCCGTTTTGTTTAGGCAGAACGAGATATTTCACCGAAAGTTAAACAATATTGTTTTCAAACAATACAAGCTTGTTAAATCAGACAACAAGCATATGCTAAACGTTCAAATTCCCTTGTATGGTTATGAACAACATGAGGAAGTAGCCTCCGAATAGAAAATTCAGGAGACATTTATTGATCGTCGCATTCAGTCCTGTGATATTTGATATGGAATGGATATCTGCTATTCTGATAAATATATATACACACATATAGTCTAGAATACATGAGTGTATTGTGGCCAATAAAAACCTTTTTGAATGCTGCCGAAATTAGCTTTTAATAAATGTGGCAATATTCATACGTTTTTATACGTTGAATGAAGATATATTCATATAATATACATAATTTATCCATTAAATTATAATTTCTAATGTTCTTCAAACATCATGGCAGAATGTCATTCCTATGTTTTCACTGTGTTTATCTGTACTAGTAATTATTTATCTTATCCGTGTCACAAGATTACTTTTCTTACTAAAACAGTAATATTATACACAAACTAACAATCAACTCTTTTTATTCATATCAAGATCGAAACCAAACTCCCAAATTTACCCGCCCTTATGAGATTTGCAAGATAATGTATAGTGGATAATGTATAATGTGTAGTGGATAGTTATCTATTATATAAAGTCACCACATTCGCGATTGTATCCGACTCAGTTCACCAGTTCTGTGGATCAAAAAGTTTTAAATAAGATTTGCCTTTATTTGCGTTTAACTATTCATTTAAAAGTAAATAATCTTCTAATTTAAAAAAACATAATGTTTAGGTTTTTGGAAAAAGGAATATTAGTTAATTTTGTCATAAATTTTACATAGTAAATCAGCAAAATGTAATGAATTTTTTAAAAAAAAAAAAAAAATTATGTTTGTCGACTATACAATACAAATTTGTGGCTATTTCATCAACATAACTGAGCGACTTTGATTTTCAACGTTTCAACAGCAGCAATAGTCTTTGGGATCTCAATTCGATGTTCTTCACCAAGAACATATTTCACAAAGAACACGCCGCCATTTTTTTTTTTTTTTTTTTGATTTACTCTCTGATCTGTAAAGACGCTTTGCCCGACTTTTTTACTCTCTGATCTCATTATTGCTGTAATAAACATTCATCCCCATTCTTCGCTTTTTAATAGTTTTCATGTCGTCACCGTCAAAAAAAACCTCATCGTGCTTTCTTAATCTGTACTTATTTTGAGGAGCTGGAGTTTCCAGTGCCAGCTGTGTTATCAGTGCTGATGTTGTTTCTTATCCCACTTTGGTCAACAGCAATATCTAGTTGAAGTCTATGATCGCATGTGTCTTAAACCGACGAGAGTCATGATAAAGGGTAAAAAAAAAAATTGCAACTTGTTTGTACTTGACCTTGCAACATTTGGCATCAAAGGGAGAAGTCCGAATTTGCTCCACCTGGCTATATCCTCGGGCACTGGGCTACCCATTTATTCGCCTTGTACGACATTCAAGGCTACAGTGGGATTATCGGACCTACACGGACAACTCGTAACCCAGACTCGCAGTAAAAGCGGTTTCTATACATTGCAATAATGAACACGCTTCTTTTATACACATCTGCCTAAGAGAATTTTTTTTTTTTTAACAACAATATAAGTAACTTTACAGGATTATTAAATTTCGGACTTTTGAACGTACAACTTCGAAATTCAACTAAGTATTTAAAATTTCTGTCTGACTGACTTTCTGAAGAAAAGGTGAATGCGTTAAGTTTAGAAAAGCTTATTTTCCCCCTTTTTATGATATTAACTTAAACAATAAAACAAGTTAATACATTCAAATACTTATTTAAATCGTTGCAGATTTTGTGCCTTTTTTTAATTACTTTTTTATTTAAAGAACCTGCGTATTAATTACGTTAAATATTTAGAGAAAAATATTTTAAAATACTTCGTAAAAATCGTCGTTTTATTAAAAACTGAAACGGTATGAAAAAATTAAGTCTATTAAATTTGAACGCTTCAAACATATTTGTCGTTTTTTTTACCTAAAGTAATTTCCAAACGCTGATAACTTAATTGGGAAGAATGTGATTCAGTTATTTTTACCTTTATTAAAAAATCAAACCTTTTATTTTTACCTTTATTAAAATATTATCAAAAGTTTACTTTCCCCATATCGTAAAAAAAAATATGCGTTGTTTGAGCTCTAGTAGTTATTCTCATAGATTTTGTAGATTTTATAAAAAAAAGTATCTTCGATAATATCACTTATTTTTAAGTTTTCTTTTGTTTACTTTTATTTCTTTTTTTTTTCTTTTTTTCGTTCTTTTGTATTCGGCGTAACATATAAAATGATGTTATGTTAAAGCTTCATTAGTAACTCCAAATATAAACGAAACATTGTACAGCGACCGTTGATTAAACACTCTGTTAATATAGCACATCATTAATTGGAAAATGGTAGCCACCCTGTGAAAAATATAACCTTTATTTCTGCAAACAATTTAGCTGACAAAAAAATATAATTAAAATTAATTTTAAATTATCTTTTTTAAAACTAAAAAATGTTTACACATTTATACTATATTGCATTAAACTTTAAAAGGATTTTTTATTAAATTTTATATTGAAATATTAATTATTCTTTAAATTTTTAATCAAAAAACACTTAACTCCCTGAAAAATGTTTACCGTGAATTATTTAAACGATATGGTCTATTAAAATATAATAATTTATAAATATTTTCGGCATAAAATGTTTCCCTTTTTTTCAAAATACTGTTCCTGAAAGCATTAAAATTTTCTGCTAAACATTTTATCCTATCAAAAGATTAATTATGGCTGCTATTAAAATATTTCTTAAATATGTTAATTTAATATAATGTATACTTCCTGCTGGAAAAATAGAATAGAAATTTTTATAAATTAAAATATGAATATATTGTGAAATACTTGTAACACACATACTTGTAGCAAATTAAAATAACACTATTTATATATTAAGGTTTTGATATTAAAATATTTTTATCTAATTTATTAATATTAATATTCATAAAAACTGCCTCAATTATTATCAATTATCCATGAATTGAATATTGTACTTTTAAAACGTTAAGGAAAGTAATATATATTTAGTATATTAATATAGATAGCATTTGCACATTGAACAAACAATATTTCACTTTGGAGCTATTTTCTGAAACTGAGAAAGGTATGATATATTTCGATTTATACAGATTAATACCAGAGTAATCTACATAAAATATTTGAAATACCTGCATGTGGCAATATTTGAAATTAGTTTAATAGCAATATCTTGTGCATTTAATGGGCATGTCCATTAAAATGGGTCACTCCATGTCATTTTATAATTGGCTACAGGAAAATGGAGATAGGATAAAAATTTAATGCGAATATTAAAATTTGCTAAATCTGTTGTCATGCAAAAAGAAATGCAAGCAATACATTTCGACAAAATGATTCAATTGGGATCTGTCTCGATTATGAAAGAACGGTTATGCCTAAATTGGGACAAATAGCTTTCGAAAACTTTAATATATAGGGTAATTTCAATAATATATTAAATTTTTAATATATTTCACTTCCTATAACTGGCGAAAAACGAATCACTAATAGTGAACAATTAGATGTCTAGATGTAGTAAAATAGTTATGGATAGCAAGGTGAAATAGCCTGCGATTGAAAAATTCAGGAGACATTTATTGCTCAAAGCTACAGGAGATAGCTAAAGTTTTAAATATAAAATTTTATAATGTCACTGATTAATTGAGAAAAGACATACCATGCACTTAGATACATTAAATAGTTGTCTATAAATTTATAATATACTAAATCTATGCAAGCCATTTTCTTTACGCAGAACGAGAAATTCCTATGAAAGATAAACAATATGGTTTTTAAAACAATATAAAATTGTTCAATTCAGAAAACAAGCATATGTAGCTAATGTAACGTTCAAATTGCACTATGGGACAGATGAAAATACTTATGATATGGTTGCACTTCTGTATATGAAGAAAAAATAAATGGATTGTGTGGTGCCATATAGCAAAAGCATCATTTCGATCCTAGATACCTCATTATGACGAGATAACAGGTTACTGCCGAAAGTCTATTAACAATTTTGCACAATAGTGCTCGTTATCTAGAGACATTAATACGCAAGCAATTTCCTTACCCTTTTCAATTAGCAAAAATGATCTTTCTGATTTCACTAGAATTTCAAGATTGAGGTCCCCCACATGTGAGTCTTTTGTCAAATGTTGTTTAACACAACAGTTTGTTGACGGAGTTATTTCCCGCCATTGCAAGTTTCTAAGGCCATCGGTCACTGCAATAGATTTATAACTGTGGGGATATCTGAAATCCGAATTTACCCATTTATTACTGCAGATGCATTGATTTGAAAATGTCATCAGACATCTAATTCACCAAGGCTTTCTTTTGTCGTGATACTTGGTTCAGTAATATTCGCCATTTGCTCCATGAAAATATTGTGAAGGTGGTCGTATAGAAAATTTGTGAAATACATTAAAAAATATTTTACAAAGTAATGATTTGCTTTGATTTGCTTCCCTGTTCTTATTATAGTTTTGCTTTTGTGGTCTGTCCAGATCCGGCGATTTTCGTGCTACTGGTACCGCTCCAACGCTATATATGATTTTTCACTGCGGATCACATACCAATCAGAGAAAGAGTTTTTCCATTCGAAATTTTTAAAATTTCTGTCACTCTAACTGTTGCTATTATAGTTTGTCGGCTTTTTGCATGATTCTTAAGCGCATTCCGCAAATTACCTTAACTCAAAATTTTATTCGGTTTCTGTGAAGGTATGATAATCAGGGTATAGGATTAGGAATAAGAATAGGAACAGGTAGAATAATATAATTATAGGAATTTTGTAATCACCCTGTATATTATTATTAATTTATATTAATGCGACAAATTAAATACTATTACTCAATATTATCTCTTTAATTACATCTAATTTATTTACTATAAAATCAATTGGTTTCAAATCGCAAATCAACTTTATTATTTTAATTGTGCTTCTAACAACTACAAGTGATGAATACATTTGAATAAAATAATAGTGAATTAGATCTCTCGAAATAACGATTGTTGTGTGAATAATTCATTAGTCTAATGTTCTATGCTTCATTAAAGGAATCTTTAGATTAACAAATCTAACTTTCCATTAAGAATTATTTACGATTGCTCTCTTAAGCTGGAAACGAAGATGCACAAAAGTTGATTCTAACTATTCAAAATGAAGTTTCGCGTTAACGTCGGTTTCTAAACTAAAATAGTAAATAAGTATTTGTAAACAATTTATGTACAAAGTCATATGATAAAATTTCTTTAAATCACTTATACATAGTATGTGATAAAACAAACAATCAAATTTGAAGAAAAATATCAAAAAGGAAAACAAATGTGTTGAAAATAACAATATGTTTGACTGTGAAAAAATAACAAAATTGTAAACAATTTTAAATTTATCAATTGAAAACATTTTATGACAAAAACTCAAGTGCAATAAAAAAAGTTGGATTAAATTTCTAAAGTAGATTTTAAAAAAGAGCATGATCATTATAGATGTCATGAGCTTAAATTTTAAATGAATAATTACCCATTATTTATTTGGAAACATTCAATATTTTCTAAAAACTAAATGTTAAAAAAGAGTAGTAGCCTGATTAATTTTCTTATAATTTTTGGCAATATAAAAATTTACTATTTTACAAATACAAGATTGTTCAGCTAAAATTTTTAAAAACAAGTTTATTTAGCTAAAGTTTTGATAAAGAATCCAATATATAAAATGAAATTTATTCGTAAAAAAATATATATTTGTTAAAAAATTTGTTATAAAAATTAAATATTTTTTATAAAATTTGTAAAAATATTTGTGATTATATATTGAATGTGAAATTATCTCAAATGTTTATTTAAGAAAAATATAAATTTTAAATTTTTGAATTTTCAAAAGAATTAACTAGAAATTAAACTATTTGTAAAATGTTTAGAAAGAAAAGTTCTACCTCAAATGTTTATATTTTACTTTCTTATAAATCTAAATTTTGCTGTTGATATTAAAACGGAAAAAACAGGCATATTAATTAAACTCATTTTAAAAAAAGCATGATATTAGGTTAAAATAATTGTTTCTTTATTAAGGAAAATAATTATGAAATAAATAATTGCTTTTTAAGAAAAACACAAACCGTGTTAATGTTCAAATATTTTATTTCAAACATATCACGAATATATTAAGTTATATAACAAATTAAAAAATATTTATATGTTTTACATTTAATTTTATAAATAAAAGCAATTTAGATTTCAAGAGAAATCAAAATAAAAAGTCTTTCATCTATTTACTCGGAAATGAATAAAATATGACACAAGGAATGTTTGATATTGTTTAAGAATATTTAATCATAAATGCGTTATCATTATGTAAATCACAACCGTGAATGTGGTACCTATATATAATGGAAAACTATAAGTTATCCGTGTGGTATATGTCAAATCTCCCAATGGTAAATTCAGGAATTTGAATTCATTATGGAGATATGAATGAAAAGTTAATTGCTTATTTGTATAACATTGTGATTTTAGTAAGATAAGTCATCTTGCACACAAGAACACGATAAATAATCGCATGTACAGAACAACACATTTAAAGCAGATGCGAGATATTCAGCCATAATGTTTGAAGAACATGAGAAAAAAAATATAATTTGATGGACAATATATATTATTAATATATCTTTATGGGACCGCTATAAATATTATCTCATTTATGAAAAGCTAATGGCGAGAACATTAGAAAGGTTTTTCATTGGCCACAATACATTCATGTATTCTAGACCATATGTGTGCATATGTATTCATCAGAATAGACATATTAATTCCATAGCAAACATCATATAACTGAATGTGACGGTGATCAATAAATATCTGAATTTTGCATTCGTAAGCTGCTTCATCATGTTGTTCATAACCATACGATGGAATTTGTCCGTCACATTTCCATATGCTTGTTTTTCTAATTTAACAAGGTTATATTGTTTGAAAACTATATTGTTTAACATTCGAGAAATTCATAGTCAGGATATTTTAAATTTATATACAACTAATTAACGTATTTATGTACAAGGTATGTATTTTGTTACTTAATCAATGATGTTATACAATTTTATATTTGGAGATTAGTCTTGAGAGCAATAAATGTCACCTGAATTTTCCAATCGAAGGCTACTTCATCGTGCTAATTCAATTATAGCATATTATTGAAATTACCCTATATAATAAAATTTGCGAAAATTACTTATTTGAATTTTTGCACAATCCTTCTTTTTATAATTGAGGACACCGAAATTTCATCATTTTGTACAACGTATCGCTTCGTATTTATTTTTACAATACTAGAGGATCTAGCAAATTTTAATGTTAAAATCTTGTCGCATTAAATTTTCATTATATCTCAACTTTCCTCTAGCCAATTATAAATTAGCATGGATTATAATAAAGAAACAAGAGATTTAAAAAAATGTTATTGGCTTCATGACTCTAAGATATACATTAAATTGTACAAAATACGCTATGGAAATAATTCGAAATATTGCCACCAGTAGATATTTCATATTTTTCATATATATTATTCTAACATTAATCTGTGTAAATTACCTGTAATTATTATTTCAACTGTATCTGTACTGGTATTAATTCAACAATTATGTGAAGAGTGAAATATATTAAAATTTTAACATATTATAGAAATTAGCCTATATATTAACATTTTCGAAAGCCGCTTGTTCCAATTTAGGCATAATCGTTCTTTTATAACCGAGGCAGATCCCAATTGCATCATTTTGTGGAACATATAGATTGAACTTGTTCTGCATTACAACAGATATAGCTCATTTTAAAGTTCTCATTAAATTTTTATCCTATCTCAGTTTTCCTGCAGCCAGTTATGAAATAACATGTAGTGACCCATTTTAATGAACATGTACATTAAATGATGAGATATAAATTATTGATGATAATATAGCTATTAAACTAATTTCAAATATTGACACTTGTAGGTATTTCGTATATTTTATGTATACTATTTTGGCATTAATCTCCATAAACCTAAATATATCGTATATTTCTCTGTTTTAGAAAATAACTCAAAGCAAAACATAGTTTGCTCAATGTGGAAAATACTATATATAAAAATAAATAATATATTACTTTGATTAGCCTTTTAAATGTACAATATTCAATTCATTGATATTTGATCATAATTAAGTCAGGTTTTATTATTACTAATAGTAATAAATTAGATGGAAATATTTTAACATCGAACCTTAATATAATAATATTGTAATTTTAATTTCGTTTGGTACAATACAAGTGTTTCACAGTACATTCATATTTAATTTATAAAAATTCCTATTCTATTTTCTGCAAGGAAGTATAATATTAAATTAACGGATTTAAGAAATATTTTAATAGCTGCTTTAATTAATCTTTTGATAGGTAAAAATGCTTCGCTGGAAATTTTAATGCTTTCAAGAAAAAAAGGGTTGCTTTCAAAAGGGTTACTTTCAAGAAAGGGTCCCTTTTTATGACAATATTTATAAATTATTCTTTAATAGACCATGTCGTTTAAATAATTTACTGTAAACATTTTTTATTCAAGGAAGTGTTTTTGATTAAAATTTTAAAGAATAATTAATATTTCAATATACCATTTAATAAAAAATTCATTTCTAAAGTTTAATGCAAGATAGTATAAATGAACATATATTTTTTTCAAGAAAGGTAATTTAAAATTTATTTTTGATTTTATTTTTTTGTCAGCTAAATTGTTTGCAGAAATAATTATCATGCTTTCACAAAGTGAGCATATTTTCCAATTAGTGATGTCTATTAAATTAAGAGAGTGATTCTATACAAAGTTTCGAATATATAGGGAGCTACTAATGAAGCTTTAACGTAACGTTTTATATTTTACATCAAATACAAAAAAGGAAAACTTTAAATAAGGGTTTTTATCGCAGATGCCTTTTTATAAACTCTACGAAATCTGTTAGAATAAATATTAGAGCTCAAACATACATATATATATATATATATATATATATATATATATATATATAATAGATAGTGTGAAAATAAAATTTTGATAATATTCTGGAAATATGAATAAAATGTGTCATAATGTTTAAGAATATTTAATCAAAATTTTAATTTAGGTTACTTATTTCACGTTTTCTTAGCTACCAATGATAATTAAAAATTTTAGGTCTTAAATTTCATGATAAAACTATCAATTTTAGAGATATACAGACAAAAGATTATATTATTTTTTAATAAAATTTTATAGAATAATGTTAAAGAGTAGCATTGTATTAATAACTCTTATCTTAATTGAGATCATTAGTACTAGAAAATTTTTCGTTATTTTCAATGCAACGTCTACATTAATACTCTGTAATAAAAACAACAATTACCCCTGAATTCATAAGCATGCTTATTAATTAAGAAAATGTTGCATGTTTATTAATTAAATATACATATTTTTAGCTTCGTTTTGAGCAGTTAATTAAGAAATGTATTATACATCATATTTCTGAATTTACATCTGTAGTTCATAAATATATGATAAAAAAAATGACTGACTCTTACACTAACCAATCTATTTTATGCTTAAAAAATTTTTTTAATTACATATCATGGAAAATATATTCAAATGTATCTTATATTTTTGAATTAAAACATTTTAACAGGGATAATCTGCAATTTACGATTTTTATATGTTAAATAATTCAACGTTAACAAATGTTTCACGGAAGTGCAGACTAAATGAAAATTTCAAACTTTCGATATTAATTATTTAAACAGTGCAGTGTACATTTACAAATTATAATTGGAAATAATATATTTTTGTTTTTCATTTTCAAATGCATTGAAATATCAGCTGCAACTGTAATAATATTTACTTAAAAAATATAATTTATACATTTTCAGTGCTTAACTATTTGATAAACTTTCTAGGCAAAAAATGTATTTCAAAGATCTCATAAAAACTAATTAAATTAGATTTTGTTATAATATAAAAATTTATTTGAAAATTTTAAATATAAGAATTTATTTTCTAACATAATCCTGTTAAGAACTATCCATTAAGAAGTTTTACAATATTTTTCTATATCAAATTCTTTTGAATATATTTATTTTTTATTTAATTTGAATTTGAAATTTAGTTTTACTATTTGAATAGAAAGGAAACGGGAATTTTTTTTTTATCATAAATCAAGATGTAGTAAAATCTTCTTTGAATACTTAATCTTTTTAGTTAAATTTAAAATTGGAGATACTTCAAAAATTAATGCAAAATATTTTTGATATCAGAATTGAATTTTCGAATGGGATAAATAGAAAAGATTGCACTACAATATAATAAAAAAAAAAAATTTTTTTTTTTTATCAAGAAGGCCTTTAAAATATCATATAATTTGATAATATTTCTTCCTTAATTATCACTATTATAAAGAATCACGTGCTGTACAAAAATACATCGTACTTCAATGTTGGGGTTTTGCCAAAATTTGATAATTTGTTTTGCGAATGACAGACTACCAATTACCTTTCATTATTAAATGTTAAATAATGATTTTTAAATAATTATATGCATTATTTGTATAAAAAAACTGAGATAGAAGATGATCTATTAAAATAAATATGTACGAATTATAATTATTCTCTTTTAGTTGAAATCTTCATACACATTAGAAATAATAAAATACAGATAATGTAGCAATATATTATGCAGGAATAATATATTACAGATAAATGTAGTTAATTTATGTAATTTTGTATTAATAAAAATTTCACGTTTGAAAATAATTCTGGCACAATTACAGATTTTCAGCCAATATACATCCTGACTGAAATATGTTTTTTGTCATTAAAGTATATTGTATATTAGTCTATTATATAACTAACTAATAATTATAAAAATTTTTTTGCATATCATCTCCACTTCTTTGTTAATTACTGATTCTGAATTTAAAATATGTCAAAGTAAAAAAAAAAAAAAAAGCTATTGAGATGTGGATTTTTTAAAAATTTGCAAGTGGATTTACAAGTGAGTACAAAAAAAATGAATAGAGTAATAATTTTTCTAATAATAAATAGTAGAAACTTATTAATATGTCAGTTTTATTAAAATGCTAATAATTATTTCGTCACTAAACACATTTTTGGTTCTATAAAATCCTTATAATAAAAAAAAAAAATTATTTTTATCTAGGATATACATTTGTATTTGATATGTTAATGAATATTATTTTAATAAACTCTTATTATTATTATCTCTCTTTATTCTATTTGAAAAAAAAAATATATACCTTTTTTGACTGAATTTCTTAATTTAAAAGATAATCAAAAATAAAATTTTATAGATAAAGATATTTATTAAATTTTTAAGCTCTTAAAGCATAATACAAAGTTTTGTTTTCGACAAAAAAATAAATAAATTTTATGAACAAAAAACGACAATAGATATAAATGAAATTTAAAAAAAAAAACTATAGATTAATTTAAACTATACTTAAATAATTTTTTAGCATTGTTTAATTTTCAAATCATCTGATATTGATAATTATCAAATAATCTATATACAAGTGATATTTTTTTATCCTATACTGTTATAAATTCTATGGTTATGATATAAAAATTTTATACAAAATACATTTGGAGATTTGTTATCACCTAGAGTAATCAACATGAGTAATCTTGGCATACCAACAGCAATGTATAGACATGATCATTTAAATTATAGATAATGAAATCAATAATGACATACATAATTATTAATGATGCGATTTATTATACATTTGGAGTCTGTTATCACCTAGGAGTAATCAATATGAGCTATATTGTGATGCATATTACAAACAGCAATATAAACATAGACAGGATAATTTTCATTACAAACGATTAAATAAATAAAATATACATAATTATTAATGATGTGATTTCATGAAATGAAATTTTATGAATATTTCGTAAAATAACACAGTGCACATTTTTTTTCAGAGTACAATAAAATTTATGATGGGCCTTAGGTTGGGATAATTTTATTTAAAATTTCACTTACGAATAATAAACTATTTTTTAAAGATTATTTCTATTTGGTATAATTGTTTTCTTTAAGCTTTTATAAATAAATCCAAAATGATGTTGTAAAACACATGAAAACAAAAGGAAACTAAATGGAAATGGTCAATGTAGTTGTTATTGCATCTATTTATTATTTTTTAGCGGAAAAACAATTACTGTTTATAAGACCTCACTAACAGCATCATTGTCATAAGTTTCGGCGATACTCACAATCAAACCTATTGAAATATTTATTTATTGTAATTAATTATTTGAATTAATAAACCATAATAAGCTTTATTTTAACTAAGAATAGTTATTATTGTATTGGTTCTTTGAGATTAGGTAAGATTTACGGAGGAAAATAATCCTTCAAATATAATTTTTGAATAAAACGTTTAATTGAATATTTTAAGCATATTGCATTTAATTACATGCTATGTTATTTAACAAATGAATTAATGTGCCTCGGAAATTTAAATTTTCAAGAACAAAAGTTGTAAATTGCTATAACGTCCTCTTTTTTGTAGAAGTTTGTGCCCCGTGCGAAAAGAACTAATAAATCTCTGTGTTTTTGGAATCGCTTAATTAGCCAGTTTTCTGCTGCTACATCTGGAAAACATCTCCGTGTACAAGCAAAAACTAGATAAAACTGCACTATGCTAATTAAAAATGCATATGGTTTGTGAAAAAAACTTTTTTTATTTCATTTATTTTTCTTTAAGAATTATCTGTTTTTAAAATATTTTTCTATAAATAAGCATAATATTGCTATTAAAATAAATGTAATAAATTTAAATTTTTATGCTTGTTTTCTTTGAATTCAAAAAGGAAATGTTTATACTGTTAAGGATTCTAACATTATATCATACATAAGAAATAAATGCTCTTTTTACAAAGTTTATTATTGCAATAATGAAAAAAATATTCTATTGTTTCAATAATTAATGCTAAAAGAATGTTTTGTTAATAAGACCTTATCGTAATGGCATTAAGCCTTTTATTGTTAACATAGGTGCCCACGTTTATTTAATGTGTTTAAATAAATAAAATAATAACTAATTTTTACTTACTTATTGAAAAGAAGGAAATGTTAAAAAAGTAATCAGTTATAAGTAAATCGGGATAAAAATTTTACTAATAAAATAAACAATTATATCATTCATTAAGTGGATAATTTCAAAGCTTAAAAATCTGGGAAACATGCACAAATTTAAAAAAAAAAATAAAAATAGTAATAAACATACAATTTTTTTTCCTTTTAAATTAATTCAAGTTTAGTTAAGAATTCCAAGTACAGAAAAATGACTATATAAAAATTGACTGAATTGTACAGATAGCACGTTAAAAATTCAATTTCACAATCATTGTGACACTTTAGATTGAGTTGAAGAGATACTGACTTTTTGGTATTTCCAATCACAAAATTTTTAGAAAGACTTTAATCATTGTTGTCTTAAGTACTAATTCACACATGAAACTCTAATAAAATTGAAACTTCAATAAAAGGAAAAAAATGTTTTTGAAAAAAAAAAAAAAAATTATTTGAATTCTACTTCAAGTGTTTCAAAAAATGGAAAAAAGCACTAAACTCGAAATAATCAATTGTTAAAATTTGAAATTCGAAATAAATCAAAAAAAATAATAACATAATATAATTTAATCCATTCCCAAATTAAAATAATGCCCAAGGACAACATACCATATTTAATGGTGTCGATTACCATCCGTGCTTTTTTCATACCAAATCAAACAGCAAAATAAAAACTAAAACCAGGGAGCTTAAAAAACACATAATTCATCAAGTCTTTCTTTCCTGAACTCTTTTACCTTTTTCGTTTTGTTTCAAAAATCGGATAAATCCAATTCAAAGTTCCAGCTGCTATTAATACTTTTCATATTTCTTCACAAAGTGATTTCTCCTGAATCCAAAAATTAGTCATTGCTGTCTTGGGTATAAATTCCAACGTGAAACTCTTATACAATTGACATTTCATTAAAAAGGAAAAATATATTCTGAAATAAAAACATAAATTTATTCGAATTCATCTGTGTAAAGTATCTCAAAATGAATTCCTATTTTTATTTCAAGTAGCACTTATCTCGAAATAATCAATTGTTAAAATTTGAAAATCGAGTACATAAATCGCAAATCAAGAAACGATAAACATAATAACATAATCAAAATTAACACAATCTATTCCCAACTTAAAATAATTCCCAGGGACAACATGCCATATTTAATGGTGACGATTACCCATCCGTGCTCTTTTCATACCAAAATCAAACAGCAAAATAAAAACTAAAACCATGGAGCTTAAACAAACACATAATTCATCAAGTCTTTCCTTCCTCAACCCTTTTTCCTTTTTGTTTCAAAAATCGGAAATCCAATTCAAAGTTCCAGCTGCTATTAATACTTTTCATACTTCTTCACAAAGTGATTCCATTTGAAAGTCGAAAAGGTGGTGCTTGTTAGTATCATTACCGAACCGTAAGTTTTCTGATAATAAAGGTGAGTTTGGAAATTAGTTTGAGTGGTTTTCCTAACACGTATTAATCCTTGAAGCGTTGATTTAGTGATTTAATCACCGATGCGTTATCAGGAAGTTATTAAATAGTCAGCAACTTAAGCGAAGGACACGTTCCACGGAGGACCGGTAATTGGTAATCCTATAGTTCGCATTAAATGGGTTGCCATTCATTAAATATGTCAGCGATAGATAACGAAGAATATTTCTGTCCCGTCGTTTTAAGCGGGGTGTTATTGGCCCTTTGCTTACTACCAGGCATTTCCTAAACAGCCATTTAATATATCCGGGTCCATTCAGCGTGATTGGTCATATTGAGTGAGCAGGATTGTCAGTTAATTCAATTCACAATTTGGTAGTGTAAGTATCTATTCATTAAATAGATTCAACTGCCTGAATTTAATAAATTGTTCTCAGTGCTAATAGGAATTTCATCAAAGAGTTTGAGCTTGAGTTATGAACCAGGGTTTCGGCTGGATTACTTTCAAGATAGTAAACATATATTCGGGAAAATTATATTTGTTCAAATAATATGATGCTTTCAGATGGTATGCAAAATGGCTCTTTCATTGTATTATTAGATAAATATTTATTAATGTGAATAAGCCTTTTATTTAATTATCAAATGTAATAAAGCCAACTTTTTTGGTTTGATTTATTTTCATAATGATAAATGGAATAATTATAAAAATAAAATAAAACTTGTTAAAAAGACACGTTGCATTAAAAATTATCGATTTAGTAACAGGTCTGAATATCCTATTGTCTAGCGCTCTGGCACTTGCTGCCACAGGTTTCTGTTTCGAGTCCCGGCGATGTATGCTTGTAGTGGTAAGGAATCCACTTTAAACCTTAGGTCCAGGTCTAACATGATCGTAGAGCGTTTAGACAGTTCTTCAATCCTCGTGGTTTCCATCAAAAATGAAGCTGCATATTACAGATAGACCAGTCACCTGCGACTGGGTCTTTAGGACCTGGTGTAGGTTTTCTTGCACCAGGGCGATTATTAATAACAAAAGATTTAATAATTTTATCTTTTCTACTTGAATGCAAAAGGAATTTTTGTATTATTAAAGAATACTGAATTTATTTTCCATGATTTTCAAATATGAGCGATTATTTGAATTATATATTATTTCATGTCCACAATTTAAATGCAATTTATTGTAATCATTTAGAAATAATCTTTAAATGTGTTTATAGCAAGATTAACATTTAATTATGAAGATTCAAGATTAAATACAATAATTTTGTTAAACAATTTATAATTATAGTGAATATAAATTTAAAAAAAAGCTTGCTTTGCTACGAGATTGCTACTGTTTTATATAAGATAGTTTGAATATTTTTTTTTTATTTAGCCAAAGACAATATTTTAGTGGAAACAAAAATGACTGGATCATTATTTAACAGTCATATATTATATTTATAATCAAACTTCTATCATGCAGTATATGGTACTAATTAATCATTGAAGTTCATCGATAATTGTGGAATGTTTATCACAAGGTGTCAAATTGGACTGAATATGAATAAATGTTTTCATAATACAAATAATACATAAAATGCAACATTGAATATCGAAATTGCTATCGAGTAACGCTTGACGGAATGAACAGAGCAGCAAATGCTTATAAGGATGGTTGTATTAGAAAGGATTCATGACTTGGTTTATAATTCCTTTCCGAAAAAAATTAAAAAAACACTGCATAAGATTTCATTTCGTAACAAAAAGATTATCGTACGAAAAATGTATTTATGTTTGCATTCGGCAATTTTGAAATGCACAAACATGAATGGAAAAAATATGAATCCGAATGAAAAAAAAATATGTTCTATCATCAAAATTATTCTGATAATTTCGTGACAAAAAAAAAAAAAAAGCTTTCAAAAAAAATATGAGCCTAACAAGGTAAAATTAAATTAATTGTTCATTGAAACATCATATATTTTTATAGATGAGCCTCCTTTTGCTTTGTGCAACCTACAAAGATGTCGTTCTTTATACATGTTTGACAAAAGAAATTAACATTTTTCACATCAAGTTAACCTTTTTGCAAACAAAATTATCCTTTTTTTTTAAATAAAATTAACTTTTTTTGCAAATCGAATTAACCTTTTTTCAAAGCAAATTAACCCCTTCTAAAAATCAGTTGTTTATTTAGTATTTAAGGGTTATGCTAGTACTTAGTAATGATTGAATAGTAATTATTAATAGCGCTCTGGCGCTCGGTGCCACAAGTTTCGATTTTGAGTCCCCGTGGTGTCATGGATGTTTGTAGTTTCAGAATCCACTTTAAACCGCAGGTCCCGGTCTAATATAATTGATGAGCGTCAGGGCGTAAGGCTGACAACCCTACCCCGTGGAAAGAAATTATTTCCATCTGTCTTGAAATCAGCCAGTAGGCAGACTTCCTTAGCCCAATGAAGAAGAACAATTAGTAATTATTAATGATGGCAATTTATAAAGACGTTTATTATAGTCCAGAAATGAATATATTAGTTAAATTAAAATTTCATTTGTTGAATCATAATTTTATTTGTTGGTTCAAAATTATATAATTTGTAATTTATCCTATATATATATATATAATTACCGATAGGTTATATTTACTACTGGAGAAAGTAATGAGAATTCTTCAGATAAGTCTGTATGTGTGGTTTATAACACAAAAGGTCAAAAATCTCTATTCAACAGATTCACCCCTCTATTTCCACGATTCCAATTATCCAATTAAAGTTTCTCTATCCAAATGCCCGGATAAAAAGGTTTGTCACAATGGTCGCTTTTAAATTGTAGTAAAAGTTGGGACTGATTAATAATTTAAATGACCAAAAATTGGTTTTACAACAGATATTGTTTGACTGGCTTGGAGTTCCGTGGAGGTGAGTAGACCATTGCCTGGGAACTAACATAAAAAATTTTTCCTGAATAGTTGTCTTGAGGCAATCATTTGGATGCAGAATATAGACAATGAGGCGAATTAAAATGGGGTTTTAAAAATATTCTCCATTCTATAACCGTTTATCTATTATATACAATGCAGGGTTTAAAATATTGTTGATTATATAAATGCATGACATGTCTAAGTTATTAATTATTGCTTAGTTATGCTTTATAGATTTATTTTCAAATGGTTTTGGTCTTCCGGAATGTATTTTTTCTTCAGTTAGAATCGCCACTTCAGAAACTTTTCAATCAATCTTCACAGTAGGTTTTGTTGATGCATGTTCACCGTAGTCCTTCTTAAGCAAAAGTGTGCTTCTGCTACATTTTTTTTTTAAAAGAGTAAAGCAAAGCTTCCCAATAAACGATACCGATTAATATAGGCACAAAATTCGACATTAAAAAATATTTTTGCATTGTGTCACTTGCTCCTGTTTAAATCAAATGCATTGTGGACGCATTGTGTTTGCAAAGCTGAAGAAGATGACGTTGCTACCATTAAGGTCGAATATCCAGGGTGGTTTATCCGTTACAAGACGACGTCTCGGTGACATGTATTTATTTTTACGACTGAATATTGTTGACAGATGCCTAATCTTTAAAAACACCCATAACATTTGACATTTCTATTACTCGTGTCATTAGCGCCATCATGTGTGAAACCTGAAAACTTAAAAAAAAAAAGTGGTAAACAAATAGTATTTCTCCATGAAAAAGTTTCCACTCAAATATGTACAATTTTAATCACTTTTAATAATATATACCTGTATAATAATATGTAATATATACCTTTTTTATATATATCAGGCTTTTTAGTAAAAAATGATGCACATTGCTTCATTTTTTTTATACATTTAGTTGGAATGATAATTCTCACTCTAAAAAATGATTCCCTCAACAATTTTTGCCGGCGAGTCCAGAATTTATGGAAAATTCAGTCCTTCCAATTCAATATTGCAATGTGTCTTCAAATATATTTCAGAAAAGATGAGAAAAACTGCACAGCCTTTTGAATGAAACGCGTTGTGAATAGATCTTAAAAGCGGATTTTGTTTATAATAAATGAAATTATTTGTTTCGCTTCATATACAAGTGTCAGTAAATAGTGTAAAACATCAAATGTTATGTAATAAATTTTTAAGAAATGTGGTTTGATGATGCCTGTCCAAAATAATGATATTGAATTTAATTGTTTCCTTTTTGTAAATATTACTTAGAGCATTGTTACAAGTATTTTGAAAAAAATATATTTTGATAGTAAAAGATTTTGAAAATTTCTTTAAATTTTCAAATAAATTTGTCAGTTAAGTGATAAGATTATATATAATTTCTTTAAATATGATCTTACAATTTAAAAATTAGAAACAAAAATAATCATGATTTATTGAATAATTAACAAAGAAAATTATCAGAATTAACCTTTTTTTTAAAAAAAAAAAAATATTTAACTAATTATAATAACAGCCTTAAGTGATTTCCAAATTTTAAAATTAATGTAATATAATTACTTAAGCAGCATTGAAAAGAAAATATGATAAGACTATTGCTAATTTTAGCTTCATACGCTAATTAATGGGCAATAAGTAGCAAAAACAACATAAATGATTTTATTTATTGATAAAACGGAATATCTAAAAAGTCTCCATTTCTTTGCTTTTTCCATATAATATAATGATGTTTTTGTAATTTCATACGGATTAGAGAGATTTTCTTAATTATTCTAATTAACATTTGTGAAATATCATCATCCAAAAAAAGTTTAAAAGATGTTATTGAAAAATTATTATCCTCTTAAATTGCTATGACATGTACGGTCTATTCAGATGATATTGATGTTGAATAGCATATTTAAATATTTTTAATTTTCATCTTGTTTCAGAGAATTAAGGTTATAAAAAATACTTTTCCTTATGGATTAATTTTTCTCACAAATATTGAGAAACAATTTTTATTTCAATGGATTAGTTTTAATTTTCTTTTTTTTTGAAAATTAACTGCTGTCTAGACGGTATTGAGAAATACTAAAAGTGTTTTATGTGTAAAAACAAACAAAAATATGGAATTATTTAAAAACATTAAAATATGATAACCTGAAATCAAAATGTAAACAGAAAAAAATATGTTAAAGTTAGTTGATGAATATAAAAGCAATTTTATTATGTATACTTTCTATATTAAACTTGATACCTATGATTTGTAAGAAAATTAAATTTTAATTTTTACTTCACATGATGTACAAGAATAATAAATGACTATATATATTATAATTAGTTAAAGTTTTTTAAACATTAAAATAACTTAAATCTACTCTCCTTTTATTAGACATCGTATATTAAAGCAGTTAATAACTTCATAATAACTTCAATATAACTTACTGAACTGCAGTAAATTAACTTTTATAACTTCCTTTGAATTAACGCATGAGTTTTATTATTACGTTATGAATTATTATATAAACATAACAAAATATTCATTCTAAACTTGCATTCAAATAAGTAACTTCAAAATTTGAAAAATCAAATATCATAGATTATAATGGTAAACTTGTTTTTACTAATTTTTTTTTAAATTGTCTAGTTGCTTGGCCTTTTAAAGAAATATATGCTTTTTTTTTGGTAGAGTTTTTATCTAACAAAATCTATTTCTTATTATATCCACATATACGTTGTATCTAGGGATTGCAATATCGGACCAAAAGTTCAATACCGGTATTCGGAATTTTTTTATCTTAATACCGGTACCGGTTTTAGAAAAATGTCATTGGTGCTGTCATTTTACTTATAATTTCATCCAAATTATCTTTTTTTTTTTCAAAATTATCTAAATTCTCTGATGGCTTGGGCTTAGAACTGAGCTTAAGTTTGTATATTCATCGCAATTAGATTCTTTCCTCTTTAACAAATTTGTATCATGTTTCGTTTTTAAATGTGTATGGAGTTCGCTTGTACTTCATTCACTTTAATAACTTTTGAAAATTTTTTTACATTGTGCCACCATATTTTTTTCATCATATAAATATTGAAAAAAAACCGAAATTTTATCAACTGATTTTTTATGTTCTTTAAAGTTATTTTTATTCATTATTATGAGGTATTTTTTATGAGTGCATATGTAATAAATCTGAAGAATATTTTTTGATTTCTAAAGTATGATATACAAATACAATGCAAATAACAAACTCACCAATTTAAAAAAAAAATATCGAAATATTACACACTTTCTTCACAACTACAACCTTGTTTTCACAGATCAGAATTCTGAATAAGAATTCACAGATGAGATTAAGAATTTCACACATAAGAATTTTTTCACAGATAAGAATTCTAAATTTCTGGTAAATACCGAAAAACTGGTATTTAAACTTGTGAATACCGGTTTTTTCGGTATTTACTAGAAATTTACAAATGGATCAAAATACCGGTATTCGGTATCCCGGTATACCGGTATTGCAATCCCTAGTTGTATCTATACATTATAATAGGTTCACATTTGCTTTAACTTTAGATATATCATAGCAAATAAGCATTTCACATACCTTCTTCCATTTAATTCAAATGCGAACTATTTATATCAAATAAACTTTTTACGAAAATATTTCCTTATTGGTGGCAGTATTTACATATATAAAACAAATATAAACTTTTCTAACCGGCTACAGCAATATGAAATAAATTTTATTAACAATGGAAAATTTTAGATAGAAATAACTTCAGTTGCTTAAAGTTAATTGAATTATTTTCAAAATTATTATTTATCAATTAGATATGTAGTTCACATTTAAATTAACCGTTATTCTATTTATGTCAAAGTAATAAATGCTTTTATTTCAGATACAAAGTATTTTAAATACATCATTTGATCATAATATTTGAAATCTTATTTTTGAGTTCTGTATTTCAATAAATTAATTTATTAATAGTTTAATTCATAGGATATTTAGACATTTTATTCTTTGATTAATTAAAAAAATAGATGCATCTAAATCTGTCTATGCATCTAAATATAGTTATTATTCTCAATTATTTAGATAATAATAGAAAAGAAAAATAAATTACTAAATTATACGTTATGTAAAAAAAATAAAAATAACATTCAAATTATTAAATAATTCATTTAAAACATTTAATCATTATGAAATAATTCACTTTATGACAAAATAAACAAAATTAGAAATATTACAATATGCATTATACATGAGATACAAATTTTTAAAAAAAATAAAACAATTTGTATTATTTTGATAATTTACTGATACCTTGTATAATGATAATAGATGATTTGTTTATAAATGCTATAGACTTTCTGTTTCACTAGTGGTTTAAAATAACTGAAAATGCACTCGAACTTGGCTAAGACCCAAAGTTTGAAAGCAACTGCGGTGAAGACAAATGATTTCTAAGGTAATACAGTCAGTCTTAATGGTTTGAGATCGAGACAAACACCATTATAGGAAACCAGGACATCATTCTTACCACAAAGAAAAACCTTAAAATGTCAAACGAAATTAAATTATATGGTTCAGAAAAAACAAAGAATGTAAACTGTAACTGTAAATGGAAACCGAAATTGTAATAAGAAACTGTAAACATTAAATTTGACAATCTTCAAATTAATATAATTGTTTATTATACTAAATTAATTGTAAAAATCAAAAAATACCCTGAAAATATAAAAACATTGTACATTACATTTTCATTATTATATGTATTACAGTTTAAGAGTTATTCTACTAAATTTTTATATCCTATTAACATATATATGATTGTAAAATATGATTTTTTTTTATACTATATAAATTATAATTCTCTATTCACCAAACATGGGAACTTTTTAATTATTTATTGTAATTTTTGATTATTTACTCCTTAAAATTAGATACATTATTTGCTGCATAAATATTTTCAGTCATGATTTAATATCCTTTGTCATGAAAATTGAAACTCAACTGAAAATGGTAAATTAAGATGTGTAATAAATTTATGTAACAATTAGTAAAATTTTCTTAAATATTTATGAAAAACTTTACCATTCATATTTATTATTTGTATATAAGGTGAATTGCAAAATTAATAACAGGGCAAAAGCATGAGGTCTCCAAATGCAATTAAGAAGAATTATCTTGTCAAAGATTTTAAAAGCCAATGTCAGGAGGAAAAAAAAATTTAATTTGACACACAGAAGTTTATAAAACAAAAATATTTCAATGGATGCAGAATATTAGAAATGATAATTTTACAGGCTATTTCATGGCCACTCATTTCAATTATTTTTTTTCTGTAGGAAATGTTGAGAAATCGTTTGCACTCAAATCCCAAAACAAGTAATATATATTTAAAAAAAAAAAAAAAATTTAAAGCCAATTCTTACTTTTTTTCCACTATATTGCAGAAAGCCCTTTATAAATAATTTTCATTCATTTTTTTAAGTTTATCTGGCGCCATCTATTGGTAGACATATGCAACTTAAATCTAAAAAAAAAAAAAAAATTAATTAATTATATTTAATTACTGAATTAATATTTGAAAAAAAAAAAATGTATTAAATCAAATGTCATCCACTACAAGTTCAAAAAATGTATTTGAACTTGAGTGGATGAATAAAAATATTTTATGAACGATTGAAAATTTGAACAAGATATATATAGGAGAGTACGAGCTAATAGAAGGAATTGAAAAAAAAAAAAATATCTTGTGTATAAGGTCTAGTGAGCATATAATCTATCGCATTTCCAATCTAAATTGGCAACTATAGAATATTAGGGCAGAAATTCTACAGGGACATAATTATCAAATCTACAAATAAGGTTTAAGCTAAATAACAACTGGTATATGGATCAGAGAATGGCTAACACTTAATTGATTGGATCTCGTATAAAGTTGTATCTCCTAAATTTATCATTCTATTCCTCTGAAATTTTGATCTTTCCTTTTTATGTGCAAGTCTCTACAAAATGAATAACTTCATGGAGTATCATTTTTGCTTTTCTTGCATGAATATATGATATATCCGGTGATCTGAAACTGTACCTAATGTCCGGATTTCATACATCAGCTGGTGTTTTTTAATATTTCAGACATTTTACGAATTATATTTGAACAGATTCGAACGAACGTATTCGAATATTTAAACACACATGCACAAAAACATAAGACTTTTTTTTTATATTTTAATGCATTTTTTTGAAGTTTAAATTTTGTGTATTGTATAATGTCTTGAAAAATTTATATTTAAATTAAGTCAACAAAAATTTAAAAATAACCCCTATATATTTAAAAACGAGTTTATTAAAATCAAAATTAAATATTATAATAAATATTATAATTAAGTAAAATTTGATTTTAGCTAAATTTTAAAATTTAAAAAGCATTGAACTACATTGATGATACTTATACATAAATCTTATAAGTCTAATAAGACATGAAAATCACATAAAATAATGATTACAATGTATCATTAAGTTCAAGTTTTTCTTTATACCACTTTCTATTTCCTAAAATAAAATCCCATTAGTCACTCAAAGAAAAGAAAAATATCTTTCTGAGATCTAATGAGCGCAATTCGTCAAGAAAGAAATTCCCTAAAAATGAAAACCTTCACTGGTGACTCAAGTTTTAAAAGAGCTGGTATCTCATTACTCACAAATTAAAAACTCATTGGCATAAATGATTATACGTTACCAAAATTGGGTTCGCTGAAAGATGAGTAATTAGTTTTTGACTTTTGGTTCTAATCTGCAGTTATTTTCAATTGGGGTTAATGATGCTAACTATTTAGGATCCAATTCTAAGCCATCCGTCTGTTTTCTTTTACAAAATAGGAAGCACTAGCTGAGTTTTAAGAAAACAATTCAATTAATTAAGAAAATTGTTTGTTTTCTCAAATTTGGTTTCACAATTTTTCTTTCATTTGTTTAGCTTCCTGATTAAGGATTAAATTGCATTTTTATTGTGCAGTTTATATGCGATTCACGAAAGTCAATAAAAATGAGAAATTTAAGGAAGTTTTAACTGGCTTTATATTGCATTTTTAGTACTTTTATCTTAAATTGCTTATTGATTGTGTGCTTAATTTGTTCAATATAAAATTTTGTTTAACATGTTTTTAAAATTTCTTCTCTCTTGTACACTAGATCATTTTTCATTAAAACTTAAACGCAATTAAACACTAACAAAAAATATGTTTGCAAATAAAATATATTATAATTTTTCAAATCAGAAAATGATGTTGAAGATGTTTTTAGTTATTTTGAATGCATTTTTAACAACATTAGTTTGTAGGAACTTAACTGTAGGAGATTAACTCTAGGAATAATAAAATAATTTTTTTTTCTTGTAAAATAAACTATTACTAGATAATTTTATTCAAGTAATTTGTTCGTGGATTCTGTTTTTAATTATAATGATACAAAAATTTGTAATGCTCGTAAAAATTTGTAAATTTAAAGAGGTCTTTGTATGAATATATTTCAAACATCATATTAAATTAGTCAGTTGGTAAAATAAATTATTTGAGTTTGTTTCTTTCAGTAATTACTGTAAATCACAATAATGTTGAAAATTACATTAAAATGCATTTATATGAAGCTAAAAATTCATTTTAATTATTAAAAAAATAATACGAAATAATAATCAGATTTTAAAAAAAAGATAAGACTTTATTAGAGCCAGGATTATTTTTATATTTTTATGAAATAAGAATTTCAAGACATAAAATACCTAAATATTTGGCAGAATTTTAAGATTTCATATTGTCATATTTTATTGAATGTTAGACAGAGCTACTACTTGTAACATTCACTGAATAAATTATGCAAATTTGGATTTATCGCAGACTGTTCTTGAATACATTTGATACTATTAAGTTACATAGATATATTTTAAAATAACTTTTACTTAGTAATACTTTATAACAAATCGGTTAAATACTTTTTCTTTGTCGGAATCAGCAACAATAAAAGAGACACAAAAAAAATAAATCATCTATTGAATAGCAAATAAGCTACAAAAAAAAAACATACTTCAGATTAGTACTCAATTTTAAAATAATTTCAAATTCTTTTGAAATTGGTTAGCCATGCAATTTGTAAAAATTTTTTACATGTTTACTAATTCCTTGTGTAAAAGTTGCCATTTTTAAATTTATTATAAAGAACGGATCACATAAACTCTTTTATCTTAACATATTGCATTATATAAATGCCATATCTTCTTAGAGCCATACAAACAAGGGAAATTTAAATAAAGAAAATACTAGAAATAATCGTTTATATACAATACACTAAGAGAAATTGAGATAAATTAGTTAATACTTATTAAAAATAACGTTAAAACATATGTTATAAAAATAGTTATAAAACAAACAACTTAAGTAATAATAACAAAAATTTATTTTTATAAAATACGAAAAATTAGTACTAAAACTCCATGATAATAAGTGTTAATATATTAAGGTACGTGTATTTAAAATCAATAATTATTGCTTTACAATAAAATAATAAAGTATAAAGAAAATAAATACTAGAATAAAGAATATATTAGAAATAATCTTTTATATAAATTAAATTAAGAGAAATGAGATAAATTAGCTAATGTTAGTAAATAATGTAAAAACATATTTTATTATAAATAGTTTTTAAATGATCAAGCTAAATGATAGCAAATATCTTTTATATAAATTACGAATAAATTAAGACAAATACGAAACATTAAAACAATAAGTGTTAATATATTATATTATATGTATTCAAAAGCAATAATTATTGTCAATATGTACGTAATAGATGATAATAGTTTGCCATTGAATTAACAGAAGTAATTTAAATTCCTAAGAGAAAAAAAAATTAATTAAAAACGAAGCTTGAATAAATATTCTATGTATATTTGAATATTTTGAAAATTCTGGTAATTCAAAGAATAAATAATACAGTTAATATTTGCAAATATCTTGAATTATTTGTAGATATTGTAGATTTGCCTGGAGATTCCCGATTTATGTATGTTATGAGTTATTGTATTATTTATTTCATCTATTCCATGAATGCCTTTAAAATGATTTAATGCTTAATTTACCATAATAAATACAGTTAAATTAAAATTTTTTTTATTTAGATAAACATTATAATGAAAAATTAAATTTCAACTCGATGAAAATATTATTTTCTGTAAATATTTTTAAAATAATCACTCAGAAGCAATGTTTGCAAAAGAAATTGCTATAATTTTGAAGGTTGAAGTCTATTGTTATTAAAAATTAATATTAATTTGAAACTAAGTGATATTTACTTTTTAGCAAAGGATTTAAAATTGGTAAATTATTTGTTTGTTTTGATGTATCATTGTAATTGATTTTTAATAATAAAATGGAAATCTTTGTTTGAACTTACAGTTAATTAATATGGCTGAAATATTTATATTGTAATCGTTCTTCCTCCTACGCACTGCAAGAGCGCCCTCTCTGAAGTTCAGAAAAATGGTCAATAGGCCTCGAGACTCTCATCCGATAGGAAGTAGAGCGCAACCAACACTGCCGCTGAGAAACGTTTAGTACAGCGCAATCACGCGCTTTGATGAGAAACGTTTAGTTTGTAATCTCTCATAACGAGAGAAAATATATTTAAGGTAACATGGGAAGAAGTTGGCTTACAGACTGTCCCCCGGTGATGAAATATATTTAACGCATCCCGCGCAAACCAAAATATCGGGTTTTTGGATTAGAAGTGGAATCCTTCCACGAATAAATAATTATAAGTCTTTAAATGCGTTAAATATTATATATTTCTAATTGTATGCGTGTGATGTCTGTGAGTGTGTAAATAAAGCTGGGATTTCTCAAATCTGTGTCTCAAGTTTCAACTCAATCCAGCAGCTCAATCGACAACAATATAATATTAATATTTTTTTAAATTGACTTATTCTAGAAAATAAAGAAAATGCATCATACATTACAGTTTATATTTTTAACTATAAAACAATTACGCACTTAGAAAATTGAAAATATTCTTCACATTTTAGAAAGGTTCATATATTTAAAAACTGCTGTATGTAAAATTATTTCTTAAAACTGTAGATATATAATATAAATAATTTTCTGGTTAACTTTCTTATAATGTTTATGGATACTTCAAAAAAAAAAAAAAAAGTTAATCGTTTTAGCAAATAAATTTTTCAGAGCTCTTAAAATTTTTAAAAATTTATAGTAAAATGACAGCAATATTTCAGCGGAATTATTTCTTCTTTTTAAAGAATAAAGCCTATATTAAAATATTATATAAAATAATAGCTACATTAAAGAAATGCTTTTTTCTTTAATATTTTATTATTATCTTTTAAATAATTAATTTTGAATTTGGTTCAGAATAAAAAAATAACCTTTCTGTTATGCAATGTTATATTTGTAAGAAAAACACTTTTATACATTCAAAGTACTCGGACTAAAGCTTTACAGTAAATACTTAATCAAAATATAAATTGAAGAAAAAATATAGGTATTTTTTTTCGTAAATTTCAAAATCCAAATAGCAAATTGTAGATATTATTTTAAAAATATTTTTGACTCCATGAAGATTAAAGTATATTCATACCATGCTTGTTTTTAAGCAGCTTGGAATTTTTAACAGCAGTTGTAGATTTAATATAACCATCTCTGAAAAAAAAAAATGTTATTGACTAATCTAACATTTTCTAAGTATATAATAAATTATTTAATCCTTTTATTTATATTATAATATTTCAATAAATGTTCCCTAAAATCTGTGCATCAGAATATTTCTTTAAGCCTTAACATGCTTGAAGTATAAATATTTATGTACAAATAAATATATGACTACTAGCAGAATGCGGCATACGTTGTCCTGCCAAAAAAAATGCATTGTAGAAAATTACATGTCACGAATATAGTTTCCATGCTCCAATATATATGCATACCAATTTTTATGGATATCGTTTAAACGCTATATAATATGAAATGCTGCAGCACCATCTGATGGCTAGCTGATGCTGCATGCTGATGGCAAGTAACAATAAAGTGGATAGTGGGAACATATTTTCTATATTATTATTACCAATTTTCATAGCTATTGGTTGAACGGTATGTAGTGCAGCACCATCTGCTGGCGACTTACAACAAAGGGGATAGCATATAAACATTCTCCATGTTTTATCAAACGCACACAAAAATTTCATCAAAATCCTTCAAGCCGTTCAAGAGGAGTTCAGTGACAAACACACGTTCAGAACAACCTGATTGCAGCGTCACTTACAGGGTCCAATTGTGAATCTAAACCATTTAGGAACCCAATCAAACACACAAAAAATTTCATCAAAATCGGTCAAACCATTTAGGAGGTGTTCAGTGACAAACACGTACAGAAAAATATATATAAAAAAAATATATCAATTGCAGCGCCCCTACCGGGTTCAGTTATGGATCTAAACCATCCAGGGACCCACTCAAACACACATTAAAATTTTCATCAGAATCGGTCAAGCCGTTTGAGCCGAGGAGATCAGTGACAAACACACGTGCAGAAGAATTATATGCATTTATATAAAGATATAAAAAATACGGCTTTCAAAACTAATCAATAGTCATTCTAAATTATATTTCTGTGATCAATTTTCGTGTTCTAAAACAATAAAAGGTTTTAAAATATTTAATGAACTTAAACATGGATATGGCTTTAATTTTTCATATCTATTATTATTTAATTTTATCTGCAGTAATTTTGCTACCATTTTATAATTTTTTTTTCTAAATGAGTCTTGGTTCATGAATAATTTACTTTTGACAACTTATTAATTGATACAATTTTAACATATGCCAACAATTATTAAATTTTAATTTTAATTTTAAACTTAACATTATTTTCATTAATCAATATTTTTTATCCCATTTATGTTCTTAATTGATATTTTCCAAAATTATCTTCTCTAAGTATTGTAGTATTTTATATTTATCTCGAGAACTATTTATTTTGTCCCATAACCTATATAAGGAAAGTTACTAATTAAATATTAGGATTTTTTAACAAATATAAAAATAATAATTAAATTAAAATATGATTAAGTTATGCTATATATTTTATGTATTATATAATTCACCATAGCACAAAACAATAAAGTTAATATTATTATAAATAATAAGCTTTTCCTATTTATTATATTAGTTTGTTTAATAATCCTGAAAAAAATGAGTTATAATACAGAAAACTATAATTTTAATTGATTTGTATTACCCCTCAACTATCGTTTTTTTCTGAAATGAATAACCTAATTTTTGTAATAATCAGGCAATGCAGTCTTAATCATTATTTAAGATAATAAATTATTGCAAAAGAAATAAATAACATATTTCAATTTTTTTATTAACATGGCATTTAAACAACAATCTAAACGAGTAATTTTTTTTTTTATTTTGATCTCTTGAAAAATTAAATTTCAGTTTATAATTAACAGAAATTCTTTTTCTCCTTTATTAGCGTAACAGCCCTACAGTGGGCCAAGATTGTCTGCCTACTGCCAGATTTCAAGACAGATGTTTTCTTTTTATGGTGTAAGGTTGTCGGTTGTACGCCCAACAGTCATGTTAGACCGGGACCTACGATTTAAAGGTGGCTTCTGAACAACTATAAGCACTTGTGGCACAACTGAGACTCGAACTCGAAGCTTGTGGTACCAAGTACCAGAGAGCTATTCACTCGTCCATCAAACCCCATAATTAATAGAAATTCTATGAAAAAAATTGCATCGACTGCATTTATCATACAATGAATGAGTTATATATAATGTATTATAGACAATACTTCTCATAAAATCAAAGTATGCGGAAAGGACATCGGATATATATATACCCCCTTGATTATCTATATCATAGCAATAATTAAAGCATTTTTGGTAAAGAATATTAAATCACATCTAGTACTCACATTTTATGATAAAATTTATGAGCTACCTACTGTTAATTTAAATTTTAAGTAAAGCTATAATTAAATTATTTCTGGGAACAAGAATCAATGGAAACCTTTAATAAGGTTGCCTTTGTGTCTTATAATTCACGTCAATTCAAATGATGGTATCATTGCAGAGTGCGGAACTATTAGGGTCCTTTGATTTTAAGATATGCCAGTATCATAGCAAACTATGAATTCTGCTTTAGGACATTTAGTTAATGACACATTAAGCCTAAAATGTCATATACTTCAAACTATAGGTGATTAAGTGAAGGGTGCATGCATTAAATATTGTCTTTCTATATCATATATGTATAATTATCGATAAACGAATAAACTTTAGCTTGCCAACTACGTACTCTCATTGATGCTAAGTGATTAAAATTTATTATGGAATCAATATTTTTAATTATCAATAATGTTTGCTTTTAACGTTATAAATAAATTATCCTAATTATGTATTACGAAATGTTTTTTTTAAGTTTATTTTTATGCATAAATAACACAAAAAGCAAAGATTTTTGAATTTTTAATGTCATATTTCTCGAACTGTTTCATAGTTTTTATTAAGAATTTCTTAAAATCTACTCTTCAAAAAAAAAAAAATTAAGACAACCTTATGCATATACTTTAATTTTATTTGCTGACATAATTTTTTAAGTTTTTAAAACTTCTATTAACCATTTTTTTAAACACACAACTGCATAAGTTTGTATATTGAGTTGGCAAGAAAATATGTTTAGTATTTACCATGAACTTAAACAGTGGAATCCGAAAATACTTTATTCCCAACCTACTGTATTTTTGTGTTCAATATTAATGTTTACGCTTGAATCCTCATGAAAGATATGACAATTATTAAAATAAATTATATAAATACTTCATATGACTTCACTATCGATGAAAAGATTTATAAAAATGTTTTATTTAACTGTCGAAATTATTATTAATTTATTTACTTACAAAATTTCACTGTCATTAAAATATTTTGAAATAAATGGTTTCAGTTTTTGAAATAAAGCTTTCTAAAAATTTTGAAAATTTTTTTTTACTACAAGAAATAATTGTTGTAATTAGTACAATAATTCGAAAATGCAGAAATGAATGAAAATAATTTTTGAATTAGTTTTCAAGCATTTTTTTTAAATGTATAAAAAATATATTTTATCAAAAATATATATTAAATTAATAAATTGTAAAGTCACAGAACTTTTTTATGCACATAATAATGAAGTGAAATAAAAGAATATCCCCAAACTAACAATTCTAATAAAGATGCAATGTAATCTTTATTTTTACTTGAAATATTTTTATAAAACTAATTATAAAATAAAAAACAACTACACTTAATATTAAAAAAAACTTCAGCAGTTTCAAGGAGAAGATTGATTAGAAAATTATACTGAAGGCTTAGGACAAATTTCATGGAGTTGAAAGCTAATTTACAATGTCCATTTTTAACAGACTTTAGTATTAAGAAGAATGGACTCTTTCAGTTACAAAATACATTGAAACATGCATTCAGTTTAAACAGCATATCTATCTTGACTTTCTTTCAACCCTAATTGATAAATTTCCTTTTCAACAAAGCACCGATGTAGCCGTAATTTATATAAAGTGGTAAGAAAACATCGTAGAACAAAAAAATACTTTAGACGTTTTATGTAATAAAAGAAGCACTGTCGTAGATAAATTATGTTGAAAGTCTAAAATGAAGCTTTTTAGTGGAAAATTCTGAGAAATATATCTTAGGAACACAATGGGTTTCGTTTAATTAGATTTGTTGTCGATATATGTAGTGTTTCAAAACAATCAATCTTACGGCCTTTCGAATTAAATTCACTTGAGTAACGTTAGTAGGAGGTTCGCAGAAAAAGAATCCACGAGAACGAAGAATGTCTTGAGTTCTTTTCTTTTTTTTTTTTTTTTTTGCAAAGAATAAAAACAAAGACTAATTCTCTGTGTAGTATATATCTCGAGCCAATCTGATTCTAGAACAAGATCTAGTTCACTTTTATCTGATCAAAGGTTAAATGCCCTCATACCTATAAAAAAATTATTTTCTATTGCTAAGCAAAAAAAGGAATTTCGCAATAAATGTTTCTCCTCTCTGGCAATATATAGTTAAAACAGAACTTTTTTTGTGTATGTTTCTTTCAGTTCTTTAATTTAGTTTCTACCGTATTTGGGCAAATAGCATGTAAAATTGTTTAACAAGTTTGAATGCATACAATTTATTTTAGCTTCCATTTTGTCTCGATGCTGTTATTGAAACCTTTAGAATTGTGTTTTTTTTTGTATTGATTTTGGTTTTAAAAAAAAATTAGCTTGTTTATTGGTTTATTTTTCTTTGTAAAGAATTGTGTTTTTAATTTATAGAAAATAAAAATAAAATTAAGAAGAGTTTTTTTTTTTTATTTCAGAATTCGTTTTCTAAGTCCTTTTTTTTTTAAACGGAAAACTTTTCACTTGAGATGTATTTTATCTGTCACATTTAAAAGAATAGGGTAATTTATTTAAAAATGCATTAAATGTTTAGTGTAATTTAACATTAAAAAAAACTAATTTTTAAATAAAATATATTTATGTTAATATTTTTATTGTTTTCACTGAAATGCGTATGGTTTTATGTATTTTTTATTTCAAGTAATATGTTTTAGAAGGGGATTAGTAGTTAGGTTTTAATTTAGTTATTTAGTTAGGTTTAAATTTAAATTCGGGTGCGCAGAAGATCTACCTCCCCGTGGAAACCTGGTAACACTTCTTAGTGGCTAAAAGATCTGCAACTTGGCATTATTGTTAGATTAATGAACTCTTTCAGCATGTTTTTGTTGTTGTATGTTGTATGTCGTTTTTTTTTTTTGCTCTTTTTTTTGCTGTAACTGTTCATAATCTGCCATTGGAAATAAAAAAAAAAAAATTCTGTGAGAAATTATAGTAAAATAAAATTAGAACATTAATTAAACTGATATATCGTATTCTAAACTAACTAACTAACCACATATGTCTTATTTTAGATGTTTGTTTTGTATTCATAATTGCGTTTTTTATATATGGTGTTGTCTTTAGTGGTCACAATTGTCTTCTGACAGAATTTTTAAGACTGAGTCGAAGTCTTCCTGCCATATGATAGAAGCTCCATCTCCCTGACCTAGCTGTCTAAACATTGATACACCATTACACACTTTGCTGTTACGTTTGCGAGTAGTTTCTTTATTTCTGACTGTAACCCACACCGCCTATTTATGTCCAATCATAAGTTATCTGGGGATTGTTGACAAGTTACTTTATCAATGTTCTATTTGATTGTCCTGAATTGGGCTTAACATTTTGGAGTCATGTATTTTTTATTTATTTAATTATTATATTTTCATTAACGAAAATGTTTAATTAGTAAAAATGAATAATTTAAAATAATTTTTATTTTAACATCAATTAAATATTTTTTTTAATAATATTTTTCTTTCTCTTTCAAACTGAAGTTAAGTTTCTTCTCATGTTAGACATATTGTTTTTTTTTTATAAATATGTAACTACTTTAAAATTATTCCATATTTTTTGTCTTGGTTTTTTTCTATCTTTGAAGAGGATTATAGACTAACTACTACAGCCAGAAAGTTTTTTACTAATTGACTAAAAAGAATTTGCTATCGAAAGTAAATAGTAAATGTCGAAGTAATAATTAATAATACGAAAAATATTAATACAAGTCAAAAAAATATTTTTGTAACTAGGTAACATTTGATGTCTCATTAGATGTACCAATGACATTATAAATAAATCTGCATCATTACTTTCATAATTATTTAAATTATTACTGATAAGGATAATGCCAAACATATGCAATTAATAACTTTTAATTTTTACTATAAAGTCAGATAGCATTTTGATTCATTAACTATTTTTAATGAAGTATATTTTAATTTTTAAATTTCACGCACCTTTAAAATTTTGAAATTATTTAGAAAGTAAAAACCCTTTAACAATTGTATATGATTGATTTAACACAGTGAAAGACATGTCTAAGGGATTTTTTTTTTTGTCTATGCAACAAAAGAATTACTGCATACTACAAAAGGGCTTTATTTCAAAAGTGGTTTTTAATTTATTTATTTAATACCTAATATTTTAACCCAAACAATTTCACTCAAACAATATATTCCAGAAATGTCTTTCAATATTTTTATGCATGTTTTCTTCAATACACATTCTCTGTCTTAATTAATTAAAATAAAATATTCAGAAAGAAACTTCACTGAGAAATATTATAGAATATTATACGAATCGCTTAAATGTGATATCTGAGGAAATGAATGACCAAAAAAAAAAAAAAAAAAAATTGAGAAAGTAAAAAGAAAAAAAAAACCCTTTTGCATCCATCAAGTCATTCAGAGAAATATTTCTTAATTTTTAGTGTTTAAGTAATTACCCCACCACCTTCATTAAATATCCAAAATGAAATATGATCCGGCTCCCGAAATTCTGGCTTAATTATGTCCAAAGAAAAGCGAATCTATTCAATACGATTATTAAGAAGAAGAAATATTAATTTCGGGGAACGTTGGGAAAAAACCGGTAGGATAATGGTACAATTTATTACTCGGCTTATTGCAGTTAGGATTTAATAATTTGCAGCTTATTTCATAGAATTTTTCACTCACTATTGCTAGAAATAGGCTGGCGGAAAACAATTTGCATTATTTGCGACATGCCTATTAATATTAAGTGAAGAAAACAAAGTTCATTGTTTTTCAGACAAATTTTAATTACAGGAAAATCTGGTTTCTATGTATGTGAAATAGTTAATAGAAAAAATTGTTTATTCAATTTTTCATGCTACTGTTTTTCATGAATATTTTTTCAGTCTGCGTTCGATTAAAAATATTCTTTATTTTTTGTATGATATTTTTTGACGCTTTGTTAATTAAATGCAATATAATCTAGGCTACAAGAATACTGAAATCATGATGTTTACTTTATTTAAATAGTCGTTTTATAAAAACAAATATCTATGTTTAAATTATGTGCATTTAATTAAATTGTTCGAAGAAAATGATTTTTATTTAAAGTAAATTATAAGAGGAAGAAAAATTAAGTAATTTTAAACTAAGTAATAAAACTTACTTAAAGTAAGTCTATTAAAACTATGTAATAAACTTAAAGTTAATTATGGCATATTTACCATATTAAATTTTGTAATACATTTTTATACGTGTAATTAAATGATGTAAAGAAGAAATTTTTATTACAAAATATAATAATTAAATTATAATTATAATTATGTACTCAGATGTTAACTGAAAATTAAGATGCCAGATTTAATATTGGTTTCAGTTTGGTTGGTTTTTTGTTTTATAATTGGTAACTTAAATTATATTGAAGACTTTAGCAATAACTGAGGTTTTTTTTTTGAAATTAAATGTGTTGAAATACATTTAAATTGAAAATTTTATAAAATTGTCTTTAACCTTACTATAATCTTATTTGATTTATTTTTTTCAATCTTAATCATATAAGCAATTATAAAAAAATATTATTTTATAATTAACATTTATAATTTTTAATTTATTAATATACGGTAATTAGTTTTATTCTAAAATCAGTTCTTTTTTAATCTCTGTGTTTTAATGGGTAACTTATTTTACTATAAACATACACGTATTTATTTTCAAAATCTTTATAGTTGGTAAAAGTTAAGTACTATCTATAAATGTATTTATTCATTTGTATTTGATATACAGTGCTGAAGGGCATTAAATCATTTTTTATGAATGTAGCGTTTTAAAAATTTATCAACTAAAGTAATTTCTAAATGATAAAAGTTATGTTTCAGAGTAAATACAATGTAGCTAATACTTATTTCTTAATGTAATATACTTCTACATAATCTATAAAATAGTATTTCAACTATTAATACTTTAAAAATACAGTACCATTCTTTTCAGCTCTTTTAAGACATTGAATCTTCAATATTGTGTATCCAAAACCTGATTTTCAAAGTACTTTTTACATTCTTGCAGGCTTTTCTAGCAATTTAATCTCTAAATGGAGAACTGAAAATTTCTCTTTTTTGTACACTGAAAAAAATAGCTATAAAAACACGAATTTGTACAGTTTTTCTTGTTAACTTCATTTTAGAAACTTCCCCCTCTTTTATTCTGCTTTTCTTTCTAAGCTTTCTTCAATGCTTCGTTATATCGGCTAGAAAACTAGATTAAGGTTTGTTACGGGGAGTATCAATCACAAGAAAAGGGTTTTTTAAAACTCGATCTCGTGAATGATACGCTCTCTATTCTAATTACTTTCGATTAAATAAATTTAAAGTTTTAAATTAATTACTTTTGTTCATTAAGTTTCATTTTTTAAAGTGGTTCAAACATTAGAAATTATGATTTAATTGAAAATAAAACATAAATATGTTTGGGCATCGTTTTCTAATGATTGAAGAATTCAAATCCAGTTATTTTGACTCGAAATACAAAATTTTATTATTTTTACTTGTTGAAAACTTTTTTGATTTGCATTGTGTTATGTTCTTGATTTGCATTATGTTTTAATTGACTTTATAAAATAAAGTCCAATTAAATTGGTGATATAATGTATTGTTTAATTCTTTTATCTATAGTCATTATGAAAAACTCAATCATGAAATACGAAGTAATTAATTGAAACCTAAATTATTAAAGTCGTAATTAATTCCTTAACAATATAAAAAAATACTTTTAAAAACATTTAACAAACAAACAATTTGACACAAAAAAAAAAATCATATTTATAGCATAAATTTCAGTAGTAGCTACTTCTAAAAAAATATTTTATTCCTTTATACAAATTTAAATTTAAATTTTGTAAATCTGTGTACTTAACTTTTATATTAATACTTTTACAAGGTTTTATTTATATTTTACATCTAATAAATCGGAATCTACTTTATACTATAGGTCCCAGTCTAATATGATCGTAGAGCGTTATGAGGTTAGGGTTACTTGCATCAGTAGCATATCTTCAAGCTGTATCTGTATTGCCAGCTGCTTTAGAACAACAACAACATCTAATAAATCTTAATAATCTCATTTCTGAGACTATATGCATTCTTCAAATTACTTTTGTATTATAGTTAATACTTTTTTTTTTATTATTTTGTACCTAAATATGAAACGAAATATGATAATATTTCTAAATGGAAAATGTAGATAATTTGAAATATGAATGCAATTTATCCAAAAGACTTATTTTTATATTAAATCTACGAAACTATGATCTAATATGTAAGTTAAAAAAATTATAATTATTAAATTTCATGATTTTTATAGTCTAAATTATCAAAATAATAATAATGATAATAATGGGGGAAATTGATAAATAAAAATAAAGAATATACATAACAATTCAGTAACTATTAATAATTATTTGGGTTAATTTTAATGCTTACAATGAATATAGAAAGTAAATTCAGTAAAATTATTTAAATTGCAACTGAGAATATACAGTATTAAATACGAGGAGAATAAATAAGTGAAATAACCAGATATTATAAAATTCATAATATACACATCTATACATTTAGATGTGGTGATATAATTCCAAGTGTTAAACGAAATTCATATATTTGGTCTTATTATTCGGTGACATGCAATCAATTTCAGTGACACGTAATTACTGAAATTGCCAGCTTGATTGCTGTTTTGCAAATATGTTAAATATAAATACCTATCCTTAAATTGCTATTTAGTGTTACAACTAACTTATAGTCAACATTATAATATAATACGTACTAGAAAGGGGGAATATGATAGTTCCAATTTATGCCTTGCTCATCTGTCAGCCTAATAACTGTAACCTTAACCGCATGTGGGATCTCTGTAGCTTCTAACTGCCGTATTTAATATACGTCATAACCCTGGACCTAGAATCATCCTTTCCTATGTCCAATCCCTAGAAGACTATTATTGCGGGAGAATGAGGTTACACCATTGTTGTAGTGAGCACTAATGGTTTTAGCAAGTAGTGGAGTGTCACGTTCATTTGTAAGCATGCTAGTTCTGGGGAGATAAAACAGCCTATTTAAACATTTGTTGCAAGAGTTATGGCGTGATTGTGAAAGATTAATAATGCTGTTAGTTAAACCCTAAATAAATGTTTTTATTGCTAATCGAGATACTTCTATTCATTGTTATTATAAATTATGCAAGTAATTAATGTATTATTATGCAGCCAAAAAACTTCTTTAACAAAAATTTTTAAAATACCTTTAAGTCATGCTTAGAAGTGGAAACACAGCTTTAATATTATGAAGTAAAAGCTGCTGAACGATGATTTGCAGCGATATAATGGGTCAACTGTCACCAATAAATATACTATTAATTTTTTTTTCCTTTTTATGACCATGTGAATGAAGCTGCAGTCCTTTCATTTTTCCTTTACGTCTTAAAAGCAATATATTTATATAATTTATTTTAGTAACTATTATTTATTTTAGCAATTTATTTTATTAAATATGTTTTGAAACAAGCTTTTATTTAATAACAATACAGAAAACCGTTAGCCATTTTTACGTCCTTTCTCCAACATTCAAAATTTTATTGCATTTTTAATTCTTCAATAAATATTAATCATTATTTAAATTTAGTAGCAAATGTATAACTGCAATTAAAAAAACAATTTAATTATATTTTGATTATTAAAAATTTAAGTTTATTATTTTGGTAATACATTTTAACAAAAATTAACTATAAATTATATACATGTATGCATTATAAAATCATTTTTTATATTTTCTTCCCAAGTCTTACTTTTTTTTTTAATAGAAGAACACTAATACAATACAAGTTCATCATTTTAATTGTTTAGCTGCATTCCACGTATGATGTGGACTTTTGTGTTTACATTACTCTTAAATTTTATAAACTAATATTAAAAATAAAGATAAAAAGGTTATTTTTTTTATTACCTCTGAACAATAACTAATTAACGTACGAATAGTGAATCTAGAAAACTCCAAGACAAGTAGACAAATAACCAAATTATTCAGTTTCCATACAACAACATTGCTGATTTCAAAATATTCCTATAGTTTTGATTAAAATCAGATATCTGTTTTGTAAAGTTTCATAACTGCTTGTTATATTTGTCTCTAATAAAAATTATACATATTTAAAAAATCTCTGGTACAATAGGGCCCGTAATAAAAATAATTGAAACATTTGTAAATATAATATGAGTACTTAAATTTAAATTTAATTAATCTGTTATAATTTTAAAATTTTTATTTTTCCTACTGCAACAATTAGCCAATTAATCTGTCATATATTTTTAATTTTAAATTTCCTTGACAGTTTATAAGGTTCGGAAGAAATTACATACTTGCTTATTACTATACTTAATATATATCGGACTACACGCAATATTATATGAGAGACCGTTACCACTAAATTCATAAGGCAACCGAGGGTAAGTATGAACATTTTATGACGTCACATTACACTTATATTTCTTTTGCTCTAGATTACCCAATGCGATAAAACATAGTGTATTAGGGAATAAAAAATTGTTCTTCGTTATAAACGGTTATAAAAGTGTTTTTATTATACATTAATAATCTCCCTTTTTGAAGAAGTATAGTAAGGGAAGACAAGCACCTGTGTGATAAGGCGTTTAAAATTATGTGCTATTATTTTGTAGGCTATTCGGAAAAATATGTGCTTCCGTTCTCTTAAGGAAATTCATGAAGAATAATTTTCTACATTTCTTTTCTCTATATAAATTTTGACTTATATTGTTATGAATTGATACTAATGGTGTATTATGGGTAGCGCTTTAATTATTGCAATTTCCACGGAAAGAGAATGGAATTGTCTAATGTCTGAAATGGCACAGAATGGAGAATTTTAAGGATAATTATAACGAAACTTAAAATATATATCTCCAATTGTCAAAAAAATTGGATTTAAAAATGCATTTAGTCTTTATGAAGTATTTCGAAAGTATTACACCAATAATTATTCTCACTTTATTACAAACAGTTTTATTTCTAGAGAATATGTTGCTCATTGCAAGATGAAATTATCAAATCGGTTTAATTACCTAGCCAATATTGAAATAACAATTCATTTTTTTATAATAGTCATTTTCTATTATCAAGAATGTACGAGATAGCTTTTCTAAGCAGCTTATTTAGCACTTACAATCAAAAGAACTAATTTAATTTATGCCGTTATATGCCAATGACGTCTATGTCACTTATAAAATTATACATATATAAAATAATAAAGTATTTTTTTACTGCATTTTATGCAGTGTTTCTTAAATATATGCAGTTTCAATATATAAAAGTTATTTTTCTTCTTTTTTACAAAACTGTAATAATGCATTCATTCTTCCGGTGCTACGAGCCTTATATCATCTTCGCCAGACATAATTACCATAGTTGTATTTTTGGAACTACTTATACGTGAAGTAAAACTAATTTTCCTGATTAAAGCGAATACATTTGACATTAGTCTACAATAGCTGTTCATTCCTCTTTCATCAATTTTCATAAATATTTATTTGCTTGTACAGTAAACTAAGAGCAATCAATTATGCAGTTCATTAAATTCAGGATAGTCCCTTTCAGATCTCAAAATAAAGTGAATACATTGACGCTCTACATTAATGAAATAGCATCGTTTGCTTGGATTGCAAATGTGTCAAGATCTTAAAATTATGATCCCCCCGCATTCCTTCCGGTAAGTTATGATACGTGTTAAGCAATATTTTAAATCAGGCAAATTGTTTTCATACAATGATGTCAGGATATTAAAGTAATTAGTAGAACAACTTGAAAGATATGATTGCAGCATGTTGAGAATTTAAAAGAAAAATGAATTATAACTTCTGCAAGTTATTGTCGTGAGATAATTCTTAATGGAATTTCGTAACAGAAGACATTGTACCGAAATTAACGTAAATCATTTTCATGTATTCGAGTGATTGATTCTTATTAGCATTTTATAAAATTATTAAACACTTAATCTAGAATAGAAAAGTTATGACAACAGCACTTTAATGCAATGTTTCATTATATGCATAAAAATAAATTTCAATTTATTTTTTTAAAATGAATATTTTTTGTTTATATACATTCTAAAAGAATAATTGTTTGTTGAACGTTGGGAAGGTACGTATTCCTCCAACGAGTGCCTTTTTGCAAGACACTTAGAGATAATTGCTTATATTTGCAATTCTCTGCGAATTAATTATTGCATTTGCATTTATGACAGACAACTTGCAAGATTCGTCCAGCAGTCTATTATCAATAAAATAGGCTTTATTCAAATTTTCACAGTCATCATCCAATCTCTTTATTTCTGAAAAAAATTGTTGCAATGGATGGTACCAGAAAATTCGAACTTAACCCATTATCCCGCACTAGCTGCTCACATTACCACTGAGACCACGAGCCAGATTAAAGAAAACTATTTAAATATTTGTTTAATATCATTTATAACTATTTAAATATTATTACTGTATTACCATTAATATTTGTATATTATCCTTTATGAATATAAAATGAGTAAAAATATTCAAAGAATTTAATAGAATTTAACAAATTTTTTTCTATTTTCTGAGACAAGCAGTAATTAAAATACGTTTGCTTATGCAAGTAATAAGCAAATTTGTTTCCAATTAAGAATTTACAAATTTTAGACATTTTTGTGCCTAATTTTCATGAATCCGAAAGCAGGAAAAATCGTCTACGGTACTAATCACAAAATTTGATTTAGCATGATCCATCAGATATGTTTCAGAAATACATTTTTACTAAAACATATTTTTATACATCAAACACTAAACATATGGATATGTCTGGAACACTTTCATAACTTACTGGAATATAAAAATCTCACGAAGTTTATATTATATAACAAAGAATATAATAAACAATAAAAAGAAATTTTATAAATTATTTTACAAAAATATTGTTATCACAAAATGAAGTAAATATTGATTTGATATTTCAGTCATGTAAGTTTTTTGAGATTTTTTCCATGTGTGTAAGATACAAATAGTAAAAATATTTGTTTCAAATGGAAGTCATTTGAAGTAGATTTACTAATAGCTCCTAATAATTTATGTAATAATTACAACAACTGCAATTATGTATATTTTCATAATTTACGTTTATAAGAGTTATTTAAATCCCGAATGAATACTGTAATATAAATGAAACACTTGTTTTAGTGTACGATCTTAGTAGGCAGTTAGCAACTTCGATTCCAGCAGTCGGAAATGTAACAATATTTACTTTAATTATTAAATATTTCTAAATAATAATTTGTATTTTTATATTTAAAACAGTATTTGAATTTCTGAATAGTGTTTCTTTTTTAATTCATAATTATAAGTTGCTTACATTGTTTCACATTTTCAATTGTTCCAATTTTCAATTTCAATTTTTAATGTTTCAATTTTCATTGTTCTTAACAGTTTAGATTAACTACTAATTACACTAACAGAAATATTTATTAAAGGGCACTTGGAGAACGAACATATCAAAATTGAATACAAGCAAACAAACAGTAATATTAAAATCATCGAATATTTAACAAATCAATTTATAATTATAGAAATTTTTAAATAATTATTATGCACTTTTTGAAATTAAACAATTCACTAAACATATTAGTTGAATTTAAGTTGATTCTAGTTAATTTTCAACTAATTGTATTAGAAAATTTGAAATTCATTGAATATTTGAATTTAAAATTTTTATCAAAGTTATACTACAAAATAATCATAAAACATTGGTTTCATGCAAAAAATAGAAAGGAATACTGACTGAATTAACTGAATTTAAGTTACTGATCGTTAAATTGATAATTGGTGTGATTAAATAAATAAAATAGTTGATATGATTTACTAATAATACTGCAATATATATATCTATAAATATATATATATATATATTCATATTCAGTGTAATCTGAAAAGATTTTAATTCACATCAAATAATTTAGATGATTAAGAATGGGATAGACTTATGCATTTTTCTATATGACATTGCAAACTATAAAATTATAAATTATAAAATAGTTAATTGCTTCTAATAATTAACCGACATGGGATATTCTGTAATTTTGAAGATAATATTATTATTCAATAATGACAAATGTTTATTTAATCCTATTTGTGTGGTTTCAGAATTGTCATTTTGGGATGCCATTCCATTTTATCTCTTAACGTATGCGACTGAATGAGTTTACTCAATATAATTATACAACTGATCATTAAATATAAAATGGTGAGTTCAGTTAACTTTTTAATCATTACTTTCAGGACTTAATCAGTTTATTAATCAGTTTACTTTCAGGACCAAGAAATGACCATGATATTC
>BPLR01000464.1:0-37601 GCA_021605095.1 Caerostris extrusa | reverse complement strand
ACCAGAAAATAATAATTAACAATATAAGCAGATGTCGTGTAATTCAATTCGTTCAATTGTCGTAATACGATCTTAAATTTAATTCAAAGTTAAATTATTGGTTGGTTGATTTGTTGGCGAGATTTAATAGTACAAGAAGCAGTCTTGGTCAAAACGAGATAAAATGTTGTTTAAATATAATTATTTATACGAAAGTAAAAATATCGCTAATAAATTCAAGGAGTTTGCGAAAAGAGTGCTTAAATAAAATTTAAATATGAGACCAACATTTGAACACATTAAATAAAGGTTAGTATGGGGAATGTCTCCCAGTAAGTCAGACATCAATGTTGAATGAATATCTTTTTTTTTTTCACATATAATATGACAAAGTTAAATTAGCGGTTGGTTGATTAGTTGGAGTCATTTAATAGTACTAGCTTGGCCAAACTGAGCTATAAAGATTGTTTTAAATAGAACTATTTATACACTGAAGTGACAAAAGTCATGGGATACCTCTTTTAATATCGTGTCGGCCCTCTTTTCGCCCAGCGAAGTGCAGCAACTCGACGTGGCATGGACTCAACAAGTCGTTGGAAGTCTTCTGCAGGAATATTGAGCCATGCTGTCTCGATAGACGTCCATAATTGTGAAAGCGTTGATGGTGCAGGATTTTGGGCACGAACAGACCTCTCGATGATGTCCCATAAATGCTAGGTGGGATTCATGTCGGGCGATCTAGGTGGCCAGATCATTCGTTGGAATTGTCAGAATGTTCTTCAAACCAATCGCGAACAGTTGTGGCCCGGTGACATGGCGCATTGTCATCCCATAAAATCCCCACCGTTGTTTGGGTACATGAAGTCCATGAATGGCTGCAAGTGATCTCAAGTAGCTGAACATAAGCATTTCCAGTCAATGTTCGGTCCAGTCGCACCAGAGGACCAATGCCATGAAAACAGACCACACCATTACGGAGCCACCACCAGCTTGAACAGTGCCTTGCTGACAGTTTGGGTCCATGGCTTCGTGGGGTCTGCGCCACACCCGAACCCTACCATCAGCTCTTTACCAACTGAAATCGTGACTAATCGGACCAGGCCACGGTTTTCCATTCATCTAGGGACCAACCGATATGCTCACGTGCCCACGAGAGTCACTGCAAGCGATGTCGTTCTGTCAGTAAAGGCACTCGAGTCGGTCTTCTGCTGGAATAGCACAAAGAAAGCCAAATTTCTCCGCACAGTTCTAACAGACAAGTCCCTTTGTAAAAAATCCCACATTGATTTCTGCGGTTATTTGACGCAGTGTTGCTTGTCTGTTGGAATTTACGACTCTTTGCAGACGTCGCCGGTCTCGGTCGTTAAGTGCAGGCGGTCGACCACTGCGCTGTCCATGGTGGGATGTTATGCCTGAAATGTCATACTCTCGGCACACTCTTGACACAGTGGATCTGGGAATGTTGAATTCCCTAACGATTTCCGAAATGGCATGACCCGTGCACGTGGTTCAACTAACATTCACGCGTTCAAAGTCTGTTAATTCCCGTCGTGCGGTCATCATCAAGTCAAAACCTTTTCACATGAATAACTTGAACAGAAATGAAAGCTCTGCGAAAGCACTGCGCATTTATACCTGTTCTACGCGATTCTACACCTTCTGAAAATTTGCATATTGCTATCCATGACTTTTGTCACTTCAGTGTATAAGAAGAGATAGAATTGAATAAGATCACTGAAACATTACTTAATGAATATGGTTCTTTCACATATAAAATGATAAAGTTAAATTAGCGGTTGATTGATTTGTTGGAGTGATCTAATAGAACCATTTAAGCCAAATTGAGCTAAAAAGATTATTTAAATAGAACTATTTATATAAAAAGAGATAGATTAAATACGATCGCGAAACAGTGCTTAAAATAAAAAATTTAAATAGGAGACCACTATTTGAACAAATTAAATAAAGGTTAGCATTGGGAATGTCTCTCAGTAAGTTAAGACATCAATGCTAAATGAATATCGTTTTATGCTAATGCTAAATGAATATCGCACTTGACAAAAGATAAAAGTATTCTAAAAGATTTTCCATTGGATTATGTATATAGCAATTTAAGTTAAAGTTTCAGTCAACCCGGCGTTAAACTGGTTGTATTTTAAAGAATGGACGATTGTTTTTGCAGAGCACCTACAAGAAGTGCCAAGTTTTGGTCTACAAGGACTTGAGCGGAAACCGAAAGCTGGTCAGCACTGGATGCATCCTTGCCTCCAAGAAGGATCTTTAAGAAGTTACTTTCCTTTGAGAACAGAGTGCATTGCAAGAAAATTACAACATGTTACATTAACAAGTAATATTATGTAAAGGGACACCTGCGTAAATGCCAATAAAGATCTTTAAAAATATTTTGCAATAATTTATTCTTATATTTTTAAATACATATTGGAAAACATATAAAAGCAGCATGGTAGTAAAGGTGATGTTGAATAGGGAATTCAGATTTTAAAAATTTAGGTAGTGGAATCTTAAAATAAATTTTATTGAATTTAATATTAAGGAACTCTGGTGCCACAGGTTTCGGGTTGGAGTCCCTGCTGATGCCATGGGATGTTTGTAGTGGTCCGAATCCATTTTAAAACACTAGATCCCAGGCTAAAATAATTGTAGAGACTTGGGTGTAGTGAAAACCTTAAAAACAAAAACAAACCCTATTCTGTAAAAACAGAACATCTTCTGCTCGAAATTTGTCAGTAGCAGACGGCCTTGACCCACCATGGGGCTGTTGCGCCACTGAAGATGATAATGAATATTAAAGAACAAGCTGAGGGATGTCGTTCCACAATTTCTTGCAGGATTGAAAAATACTTAGTTTTGAAAAAAAAATTTGCATAAAAGATTTTTTAATTGAAATATTATGCATTACTTCTGTTTTTAGAACAATAAATATTGTTTTTAATGATATGGACTTGAATAATTATACTTTAAAATTTTTGTTGCTTTATAAATAAACACACTGTTATTGGCCTATAAATAAACATACTCGTGGCTCAATAGCAACGCGCGTCGCTGATGAGTATTAGGGCGGAGGTTCAATCAGGTAGTGGCTTTATTGTAGACACTGATTCAACAAATGAGGAGACTCGACGACGTTTGGAATGTTCAGCATCTTTCCTCTTTAGTCGGATTGTCTAGTGGAATTTTCCTGATTTTCTCCCATACGATACGCAAATGCTGGGTATCGTATGCGAGAAAATGCATTACCTAAAATTCCCTTCAGGAAGACATTTCCCTTCTTCTTCAACGACTCAGATCCAAGTCAGACTTCTACCTACGGGTGCTCCATCACAACAGCAGCTGCCCCTTTCCTCCATACTTAGATTACTCATGAGATATCCGTCCACTGCAGGACACAGGATTAGAGACAGACACACATACTTTTATCAATGCATAAAATAGTTTCAGCTGTATGTGAATACTTGCATTTCACAAGATGTTAGCTATTTCAGCAAAATTTTTCTATAACTTTAATATATCATTTTCTTATATATTAAATAAAGGAAAAAATAAAGAAATTAGTACATATACAACTACAACTTCTTGTAGCTTTAATATGAGCTATTACCAAATAATAATGATGAATCACATTTAAATTATCTTCTTAAACCATTGCATAAAACATATAAGATGGTATATATATCGATTAGACTCATTGTGAGATAGATACTTTTTAACAGAAAATTATATTAAATTATACTTAAATGTAATTAATTAAAGACATTTGTTTTTCAACAAAGCAATTTCTTTCGTTCCAATTAAGTAGTAGAATAGTATAGAATATGTGATTATTGTAATAATTTGTTTTCTCTTATAATACTGAAAAAGCAATTTTTTTACATGAGAATAAAAAAAAAACTACTGTTTTAAAAAGCAATAAAAATAGATAGCTTAATTATGAAAAATTAATTTCCCTATATTTTTCTTTTTGCCTGTATTAATTTCCCTATATTTTTTCTTTTTCCCTGTATTAATTTTCCTGTATTTTTTCTTTTTTTCATAAAAAATAATTAAGATAAACATAAGCACAACATTCAATTAAGCATTGCATTCGAAATTAAATAATTTAATAACAGTTAAAAAAGACTGGTGAAATAGAGAATTATTAAGAGAACAATTAATTTTTTTAATAAAAAAGGCTGCAATGCACAAAAAAACGTTAAGAAAATTAAATATTTCATCTGAGATAAAAACAAATGTTTGCAGACGAAAGCATAAAATTAGAGTTAACGAAAATATGTGCAGTATATATATGATAGTGAATATAAATAATAAACAGTGCTATTAAGAATTTATTTTTATTTTCGCATATTTCAATTTTGTAAAAGGAATTTTTCATAATTATAAAATAACAATCTGTACACTTAAAAACGTATGCATGCATGTTTCAACATTATTTAAAAAAACATTTAAAACAACAATTTTTTTAATTAACATTTTTTTCTCTCTGGATTAATTATTTTTATCTTGTGATCATGAAAAAATAGCCAAAAATTCTTATTCGTTCCTTTTAATTAAACCCAAACTTTATATTTTTAACTGTTAAATACTTCGTGCTAGCGCCATCTGGCGTCTTAATAATATTTAGCTGTAGCTGACGATGGTAAAATGTGGCCCAACTCATGTTAAAATTTTAAAGGATTTTATTAATCCTTCCGTCTTTTCGAATGGTAAAAGGTGTACAGTTTAATGATATAATGCAAGAAACTGTTAATTAAAATTTTTTTTTGGGGGGGGGGTATCTCTACAGTTTTCGTTGATATCTTTTAGTAATTAAGTCAACCATAATAAGAAGTATGTAATTTCATTGATTCTTGACAAGAGCAATGTAATATAATAAAGCTGAATATCAACCTTTATCAATATGATGATTATGGGTATGTTATCTTTTCTGGTCTCATAACTTAAAACGCTTTCCTTCTCATAATTGTAACATTGAAAAACCCATTTTTTATTTGAATCCATTCTCTTTTATTACATTTCAAAAATCCCTAACGCGTTTTAATCAGATTTACAAAAAAAAAAAAAAAAAATTCAATAACTTAACTAGTTAATCAATATTTTCAGCAACAAGGAAACACCATATCATATCAACTGATATACTATAAAAAATAATATTCTTGAAGTTTTGAAACATTTATTTCAAATTTAAATTTTTAAATGAGATACTTTTCCCCATTAAAACATCAAAGTAAAATATGTAAATATATTTACTAAAGACAAATCACTTTCTAGTTCAGTAAAAATCCCTTTCACTCACTTTTCAAATCACTTTCTAGTCCAATAAAATTGTTGTTGTGACTGACCTTCGGTGTCCTACAGAGATGCTACAGTGTCCAAAATTCAAGACCATGCGCAATCTAATCATGGATGAAGGGAAAGAAGGCAGCTTCTGTTGAAATGGAGCATCCGTATGAAGAAGTCTGACTTGGCTCCGAATCGAAGAAGGAGAGCAGTGCTTTCCGGCAGGACTTTTGGGGGGGGAACTATCCCGCACCTGCGTATTGTATGGGAGAAAACTCGGAAAACTCCCACCAGGTAGTCCGACTCACGAGGCAAGACGCTGAACATCCCAAACGCCATTGAGCCTCCTCGTCTATTAGTGTCTACAACAATGCTGCGAGGGGATTAAACCTCAGTCTAATGCTCACCAGCGGCGCACGTCACCACTGAGTCATGAGTCGGGCGTAAATTAAAGTAAACGATGATTTTTATCATTTTGATAGTTAAAATATTTTAACAATGCAAAAATTTTTATTTTGTTTCTGGAAAGTCATGAATAATTGCATTCTACAAAAATTCCCCCTAATAAAGCCCATTTGCATATTTTCTGATATTTTATTCGGTAGAAAAAGTAGACGTGTTGCTTAGAGGACAGACAAAATTGTAATTCCAAATTTTTTATCACAATAACAAAAAACAAAAAAATGTTCCGAAGCAATTCTTTCAAGGAACGAATTTCTTAACAAGTACCTATTAAACATCACGTGGCGAAAGTTCAATCAACTTCTGCCAATAAAACTCCCATGAGCAAGTACTGAAGGCTATTCTTGTTCGTGGAGATGTTATGTTACTGCATATTTTAGAAACAACCATTTGTTTCATTAAATTTTCAATGCAGCAGATAAGCAAAAATCAGTTTTCAATAACGTCTGTTATTTTTCGTCAGATATATGTGACACGTTACACGTTTTCTAAGGAAGTTTGCGAGACGGAGATAATATGCATAGTATAATAATAAAGTATAATTTTCTTTTTAAGATTTAAAAGTTTTTTATTTTAAATTCACCATTACAAGTTAAAAATAGTTTTGCCTAATTTTCACATTCATTACCTCGAGCTAATTTCGATAATAAATATAAAAGTGTAATCTGCAGGTTGGGCATCAAATTGTAACTGGGTGTGGTTGGGTTGAGGTACTTGAGGCACTGGGTTGGGGGAACTCACAGCTTTATTGATACACACACAAACATCACACACATGAAATTAGAGATATACAATATTTAACACATTTAAAGACAGATAATTATAGATTCCTGGAAAGATTCCACTTCTAAGCCTAAAACCCGAAACTCTGCTGCGCGCAAGATGCACGAAATATATTTCCTCTGTGGATGAAAGTCTGTAGGCCAACTAATGCACCGGAATGCGCAATAAATTTTCTCTCGTGATGAGAGACTGTAAACTAAACGTTTCTCAGCGGAAGTGCAGGTTGCGTTGCACTTTCTCTAGGGTGAGAGTTTCACAGCCGATTGGCCGATTCATTCCTCCTGAATGCCACAGGGGGCGCTCTTGCCAGTGTGTAGGAGGAAGAATGGCTACAAAAAGTAGTATCGAATGAACCATTCAAACTCATATTTTTTTTTAGCTAATTTATTTAACTCATTCTTTTTTAACCTGTAATGATTATTAAAATAAATTTTTTAATTTTTAATCTTTTTTACAATCATTAATTTCTCAATGATAATTGATTAGCAGTTACTTACATTTAAAATAACCTAATGGTGAATTAAACCTGTAAATGTGATTTTTATTTAGTTGCATTATTTGTAGCCATTTTATATTTTAATACACATTTTACAACAGTTAGTAGAATATTTGGTATAGCACCTTAAAAACTCATTATTTTGAGAAATATTTGGAAATTATTGCATTGTTAAAGTTTTTAAAAGATTTAGAAAATAATATTACGGAATACAGAAAAGCCTTTAAGCAGCACTGAAATTCGATAGTAATTATAAAAATAAATCAAAGTATTTGTATTTCATGTTTATTCGATACTAAGTTAATATCTAAATTACTATCACAATATAACTATACAAAAACTTTAAATTTATTTTACAAAATCATTACACTGAATCTGTAAATATTTTTCACTCTTAAATTTGTATAATAATAAGAAAATACTTAAATAATAAGAATAAAATGTCATATCTTCTTAGTAGAAATACATTCAAACTTGTGATATGAAAATTACATTTTCATAATCTTCTTCTTTTTGTTTAGGTTTTAATAACGTTTTTAGGAAATTTAAAAAATTATTTCAAATATGCAATATGTTATTAAAATTTTACTGATTAGTTTTGAATCAATTTAAGCAAATATAACAACATATGAAAAATAATCATATATATTTGTATAAAACAACATAACGAACTATGACAAAGTGATTTCTGTCTTCAAGTTAGTAGTTGATATGCACGATCGGTGTGCTTTGAAATATTAACAAATCATTTCGCAGTAGAATAAACTATTCCTTTTAGATGTGGACATGTATTATCCCGCGGTAATTTATTTATTCATTTCGGCATTCATCCGTTTTTTATTTATTTATTAATTTAGTATTCATTTATTTTTCTCATTTATCCAATTATTTACCTATTTATTTATCCATTAAAAAGCATTTATTTATTTATTTTTATTCATTTATTTATTTTTTATTTATCCAGTTATGCATTCATTTACGCATCTATTTATTTTGTCATTTATTCATTTACCCATTTATTTCTTTTATCGTTTATTCATTTCAAGGCAGATGGCCTTGACCCACCATGGAGCTGCTGCACCAATAAATGTGCATAAAAGGCTTTAAAAATCTTCTTATTATGTACTTATATGTGTTGTTGTTGTTTCTTATCCCACATGGCTGGCCAAGCCCACGAGCCCATACGTACTCATGATTGAAGGAAGGAAGGAAGCAGCTTCTGTTGTTATGGAGCACCCGTAGGTAGAAGTCTGACTTTTGCTCCGTGACGCTCTTATAGTCATAGGAGACCGGGACCTACGGCTTAAAGTGGATTTCGAACCACTACAAACATCCATGGCACCGCCGGGTTCGAACCCGAAACCGCCGGTTCGGCCCGAAACCGCCGGTTCGAACGAGTGTCTAGCGCACTGGCGCCAGTGCGCTAGGTCGGCCAGACACTCTAGAATTTGTGAATGCCAACGGCATGCGGTGTTCCCAGGTGGTCACCCACCCTAAGTACTGACCGCACCCAATGATGCTTGACTTCGGTGATCTAACGAGAACCGGCATATGCAGCATGGTATGGCCGTTGGCTGTACTTATATGTAAAAGTATGAATATAAAGAAATCTTTAAAAATATTAGTTATGAATAAATTTAAGCAAATATGCAAAATATTTACTTAAATTTGTATAAAACAACATTGAACCATGGCAAAGTGATCAAAAAGTTTCTATCTTCAAGTTAGTAATTATTCTGTATTCTCTTTCAAGATGAAGAAGCATTATCCAAACTTGTCTAATGAAATTTTCAGTATGTTTAATGTATTTCACAGTGGATGAATTAATTTAAACTATAGTTTGTCGAGCAATTTGTGCCTCTAATGAGCGAATTTCAGATAACCACTCTGTTATAAATAGCCTCTCACTTTACTGGGTCCCCCATCCTCGCGTTAATCGCTAAATTTTAATTAGCGCCCCAAGATTCCATAAAACCTCTCTGCTTGTGTATTGAAATTCATTACCACGAGATCCTCGCCCGAGATTATACAAAGTAGCTTTCCTACAAGCATTGATGGACCCATTAGGGAGAAACTAAATTATTTTGAGAAGGCTAACTGGTTACGCTGCGTCGCTTCGAGCCCATCCGTCATTATCAATCTTCCACGTTTTGCTTGCACACTGACTTATTCATAGAGCGTGCCACAGTAGATTAAAGATTTAAATCTTATAATGCTGTGCCGTGCGTTTAATGTCAAAGGTATCATCTGGATTCTTCCCTGACATGGATGTGAAATGAAAAGTAGGACGAAGAACGTTAAAGAATAAATATCTAATCCCCAAACTACTTATTCTTTCATGAAAAAGCCTGATGGTCAACGTGATTTTAATGTTTGGGATTTCACTGATTCAGCCACTGACATGAGTTTTTGGATTCAGCCACTGACATGAATATTAAATCAAAAATAAGACGCTGAATGTTAAGTGGAGAATAAATGTCTAATCACCAAACTTCACGAAAAGCCAGTTAAGATGGTCAATGTGATCTTAAAAGTTTGATTTGTCGCTATACGTTCATGCGTTCTGCACACTTTAAGCTATTTAGACCGGGACCTACAGTTTAACATGGATTCTGAACCACTCACAAACATGCCACCGCCAGGATTCGAGCCTGAACCTGCTGGTACCCAAGGCCAGAGCGCTAGTGATTTGGCCATTAGGCCGGAGTTAAAATAGTAACGTGTACAACTAGATTGTAGAAGAGCTAGAGCCACAAGTGACATTTGTTGCATCTAATCCTTTTACAAACGATGGTACCTATTGATAATTGTGACAGCGTATGTAATCGATAGACAGTTATGCTGCACAATGAAAGCTTTCACATTTCCCTTATCAGACATGGCAGCCTGATGGCCAATTGACTAGTGATCTGGCCTTTGGTAACAACAGCTTCAGGCCCGAACCCTGGCGGTGGCGTGGATGTTTGTGAGTGGTTCGAAATCCACCTTAAATCGTAGGTCCCGGTCTAATATGACCGTTGGGCGTAGGGCTGGCAACTTTATCCCTTAAAAATTATTCTCTCTCGAAATCTGTGAGAAGGCCTGAGCCCATCGTGAGGCTGTTGCAGCAATAGCCAATTATGCCGTCATTTACGCATTTATTTATTTTGTCATTTATTCATTTAACCATTTATTTCTTTTGTCGTTTGTTCATTTCAAGGCAGATGGCCTTGACCCACCACGAGGCTGCTGTGGCAATAAATGACTGTGCCTAAAAGCCTTTTAAAAGTGTTTCTTACTATGTACATGTGTGAAAGTAGAAATATAAATTGAAATCTTGAAAAGTATCAGCTATGAATAAATGTAAATAAATATAAAAATATTTACTTAAATTTGTATAAAATAACTTCGAACTATGGCACAAAGTGATCAAAAGTTTCTGTCTTCAAGTTAATAATGATCCTGAATTCTCTTTCAAGATGAAGACGTCTTATATCCAAACGTGAATAATGAAATTTTCAGTATGTTTAATGCATTTCACAGTGGATGATTTGATTTAAACTATAGTTGTCGAGCAATTTGTGCCTTTAATGAGCAAATTTCTGATAACCACTCTGTTATAAATAGTTTCTCACTTTACTGGGTTCCCTATCCTCATGTAATCGCTAAATTTTAATTAGCGCCCCAAGATTCCATAAAACCTCTCTGCTTATGTATTGAAATTCATTACCACGAGATCTTTACCAGAGATTATACAAAGTAGCTTTCCTACAAGCACTGATGGACCCATTAGGGGAGAATCTAAATTATCTTGAAAAGGCTAACTGGTTACGCTGCGTCGCTTCGGGCCCATCTGTCATTATCAATCTTCCACGTTTTGCTTGCTCACTGACTTATTCATAAAGCGCGCATGTTTGCGCCTCAGTAGATTAAAGATTTAAATCTTATAATGCCTGCGCCGTGAGTTTAATGTCCAAAGGTATCATCTGGATTCTTTCCACTGACATGGATGTGAAATGAAAAGTAGGACGAAGAACGTTAAGTGGAGAATAAATATCTAATCCCAAACTACTTATTCTTTCATGAAAAGCCATTTAAGATGGTCAATGTGATTTTAATGTTTGGGATTTCACTGTACGTTCATTTGTTCTGCACACTTTAGGTTAATTAGACCGGCACCTACAGTTGAACGTGGATTCCGAACCACTCAAAAAGCATCTATGCCATAGCCAGTATACGAACCTGAATCAAAGCACTAGCCAATTGACATTCATGCTGCCGGTTTTAGTGTGTAAAAAAGAAATTGAAACCAGAGTGCAATTATTCTAAGCAGAGAAATTTTTTTTTATGGAAATCAAAAATGTCGTTCAGTTTAAAGTTAAAACAGTAACGTGTACATGTAGATTGTTGAAGAGCTGAAGCCACGAGCGACATTTGCTGCATTTACTGCTGTCACAAGCAGTAAATGCAGCAAATGTATGTGCTGCTTGATTTATATGTAAAAAGCATATAACTCAAAGCAACCACAATAAAACCCTGACTACCTATTGATGGAAATGTTGGTATACAGTATTTCCTTTAATAAGTATTTGTTGTCTTCTTTTTCTGTTCCCATAAATTAACACACTTTCAGTTGATGTATATAAAGTATTTATTCACATTCCAACAATACGTATTCGAGCAACTGCCCGCCAACCACACTCGCGTTCCTTCTTCTGCCCTTGATGTTACATTTTCATCCCCGTATAAGACATTCGCCTTATATGGAGTTACAGAGGAGGAGTTATGGAAGAGCAGTATTTAATGACAAATTTTACATATTTAAGTATTAATAAGTATTTAAACATTTTCGTTAATAAGTAGGCATGGATTTTATTGTGATTGGTTATGGATATAGTTATGGAATTCGAAAGCAAACATTTTTTTTTCAATTTTTATATGGGTACAGCTATTACACTCAACAATCACTTTACTGTCAGATCGGCTGCAAGCAAGTTAATTTTATTACCCATAAAATATGTAGGTATTGTTTTCGGGCAATTTTCATTTTTAGACAGATTTTTCATATCCTTGACCACTTTCAATTTTTTTTTTTTTTTCATTTCTTTCACGAGCTTTTTTTATTTATAATAATAATTGAGTAATTATTAAAATAATTTAATAAAGAAAAATTAATTCCCGAAGAAAAATTAATGTAAAATTGTACTAAAAGTTCATCTATTGAAAGCAAAGACAACTTTATATTTCAAAGTGAAAATAAGATTTTTCCAAGAAAAACAATATTTTGGAATTCTATAATTCTTTCTTTTAAGATTGTTGTTATGTGAATTATTCTTACATTAAATTCAAAACTTTATGGTTAAACTGCATCACAAAGTTGAGATTTTAAAACACAGAACAAATGAGATTTAGTTAACAGACTATTTATTCTTTCATGGAATAAATAGCCCATCCGATTATATAATTTTCAGCTAAAAATTAGCCCATCCGATTATAATTTTCAGCTAAAATTAGCCCATCCGATTATAATTTTCAGCTAAAATTAGCCCATCCAATTATAATTTTTACCCCTAACACAATTGAATGATAGTATATGTCAAATAAATCAAGGCATTTATATTACCTCACACATTATAATGAAGTTTTTAGTAATGTGTATTTCAATATGTTTAATTTAAGCTAACCCTTCTGCAACAATTTACGTTTACTTAAGCCTATAATGATCACATTTCTGATATCAACCCACCTCTAAAGAGCCCTACAATTAACCTTAATTCACTATTAAAGCTTAATGGATAAATTTTAATTAATACCTTAAGATCAATTAAATTTTGTTACTTATCTATTTAGATACCATTAACATGGCGCCTTTCTTGAGATTATAAGATAGCTTTTCTACAAGTACTAATTGACTTATTAGAAGAAATCTAAATTATTTCGTCTAGCTAATGTTGCATTATGTTTCTTTGGACCTTTCTGTCAATATCAGTTTTAGAATTTTTTTGTAAAACTGACTTATTCATAAAGTGGGTATCTGTACCACAGTAGGGTAAGGATTTAAATCTTATAATGCATTCAGTACCTTAAGAACCTGCGATTTCGTCTGACTGCTGCTTCAGGTAATATGAATATGAAACAGCATCTTCAAAGCTGGGAATTTAAAACACGGAGGCAAATGAGATTTAGTTACCAGACTATTCATTCTTTCATGGAATTCTGATTTATTCTTAAGTCTTTTAAGGAAAAGTAAGATTTTTGAAATATGATTTTAACACGCAAAAGAAGTGGGGATAGTGTGTGAGTGAAATATTTTTAGAATAAATCCTTTGGTAAATCTGGGATTTCTTTCAATTTTGGATGAATATTTTAACGAATAAATATTCGAACGCCTTTTTAAATTGAAAGAGTAGACAGAGCTCATTTTATTTGAACTGACATTTTAAACGATTATATTTCCATGCATATTAAATGCTGCTAAAACAGTGAATGTAATCATTAATAATGAATAATCTATTTAATATCTGAATCGAATTTATGTTTATAATTATTTTTTTCAGAAAATGGTAATTATGCTATCTGTTTTAAAAATACACAAAACCCGGATTTTTATGCAGAATTATTTATTGAATAATTAGAATAATTAATTTTTTTAAGGAAAATCTTAATAACAGAAAATAACGATAAAAGCATGCAGAGACGGTAGCTATACCAGAAAAAATGGTAATAACTTTCCATAACAATTTTATTATACCGGTCAGTCTTTGAAATAACTTCATTCCTAAAACAATTTTTTATGCCTATGCAGAAATATTTATTGAATAATTGAATTTTTTAAAATAAAGTCTTAATAACAGAAAATAACGATAAAAGCATGCTGGACCGGTAGCCAAATTTGTGCGGTAACAACTTTCCATAACAACTTTATTATAAAGGAATCAATCTTTAAAATATGAACTTTATTCACTATAAATTTTTAATATAAAAATATGGGATATACAGCGACCCTATATTTTCACGTTAAATTAAGGTTTAACTATAAGCTTTCATTAATCACATCCAATATGTTTGTCGTAAACTTTTATATAGAATTTTAACTATTTAATAACAAGCTATCGAGTACAAGTTTTACATATACGCGTTTTAAAGATGAAAACCCCATAATAACCTTGTAATTTTTAATTTCTCTTTTTTTTTTTTAGTTCGTTAATGTTCCTATGACTTTAAAAAAAAGTCACATTTTATAAAAAAAGTTTTATAGAATTATTTTCATTTTAAACTAACGAAAGGCTGATTTTAATAGGCATCGAAAATAGTTTTTAAATATAAATTTTGTTTGAAGTTCACAATAATTAAGATTATTCGTTGATATAGATTCCCTAAAGTATAAGGTATCAAAAGAGTGATATTTTAATAATATTATTGATCTATGAATCAGTATCCCCATTATTAAGAAATCTGTACACATTCAGCAATGACAATTAATGCACATCATATTGTTATTCAAACAAACACGAATTATGTAATAACAATCTCAATCTGGGATTTTTCATTTTTGTTAAAGTATTTATGCTAATTTGAACATTTTGTATAAAATGTATTAATGCAGTGCATTCTGTACATTTTTTAAAAGAAAAATAAAGGGATTTTTAAAATTGTTAAATTAAAAAGTTTTTAAAAATTATTTTTATTTTATAGTATAACTTTAAAACAATGTTTAGAAGGAATCTAGCAAATTTATTCAACTTTTCTGAGAGTGATTTGTTTTTTTATAAGGCTTCACAAAATGAACTGAATGTTAATGGTGAAGCAAAATTTTTTAACATTTCATTTCGACGCCGAAGTTTTCAAGATAAGTACAGGAATTATTTTATTATGTTTTAGTTTGCGAAACTTAATCAAATCCGTTTTGATAATATATTTTTTTTTTTTCATATTTCATGTTATTTGTTTGCACATACTTCCTGTTGTTCCGTCAATGTTTTCATGACATTTTACTAAAATTATGTTTAATAACATTCGATTTTTTAAAAGTTTACAAGACTAATTTCAATTTAATATATTGTAATCGTGCTTCCTCCTACACACTGGCAAGATCGCCTCCCTATGGCTTTCGGGAGAAATAAGGGCAAGTTTCGAGACTCTCATCCGAGAGGAAGTACTGCGCAACCATGTGCTCCCGCTGAGAAACGTTTAGTTTAAAACCTCTCATCCAGCGAGGAAATATAATTAACGCAACGCTGCGTATTATTTGACCTACAGACCCGGAAAGGAAGTATATTTCGCGCATCCTGTGCGTACCTGACTATCTTCCACGAATCAATAATTATCTGTCTTGAAATGTGTTAATTAGTTTATGTCTCTAATTGCATGTGTGTGATGTTTGTGCGTGTGTAAATAAAGCTGTGAGTTCTCCAACCTGTGCCTCAAAACTACACCCAGTTACAATCCAGAACCGCACAACCCATAACACTACAAAAAATAAAATTGTAAATCATTGTTCTGAAATTCTTAAAGTTTTGGGCATTCTTATTTCATTATGTATATTTAGAAAAAGAACGAAAAATATATTTTATTTTCACTTAATGAAATATTGACAAAAAAAAAAAAATAACACTTGTTGGATCTTTACTGATTAAAAATATAAATTCCAAAAATACCACACTCAGTTATCAAACTGAACTTTTCACTAAATTATTATTTTGAAGAATGCTCCGATGAAAGATATTGATATGAAAGATATAATCAAATTTTCCAAGAACTGTCTGATGAAAACGTTTTTAAGACATTAAATGTTGTGAGATAATATTATAAATCTGAAATGAATGTTTTGGATTTAAGTGAAATGAAAGCGAATAATAATTATAAAGAAAATGAATCGTAGCAGAAATAAGGTAAAATCAAAATTTTTTACTCAATCAACAAAGAAAGTAAGGATTTTAAATAATGAAAGTTATTGCATTAAATTAATTTAAAAAAGAGATGAGATATTTTAATTTAGTGATATGAAAACTGATTAAATTACAGTCAGAAATGATTTTATAACGTCTAGAAAGATTGAAAAATAAATTAATTCAAAAAAATTCCTGTTTTTCGCAGACTAGTAGAATAAATGAATAGTTAAGTAAGAAATTGCGCTGATATATGAAACTGACAAAAAGTCAAAACTATTCCCAAATATAAAAATTGTCATTGATTTTCGCCATTCAAACTAAGTTCGGCCGTCTACAAAAATTTAAAGAAAAAAATAAAATAGTGTTGAAAGGGCAATAAGATGATATTTCTGACTTTAAAAAATTTAACCATTTCATTTTAAATGAGATAACTGTAGAGTTATAAAAATTTCCTCTTTTGATATTGACATGATTTGTGTATATTATTAAAATATTTTTCAAATTGGATTATATGTCACAAAACTAATCAGTTATCAAGATGAAGTTAATTATATATTCTACAAAATTCATCCTTCATTATCCTTATACAAAATGCACGGCTGTGTTAATCTTTCTATATACAGATTTAAATATTATGAATATTATGAAAGAAAGAAATATTCTTAAATATTATGAATGTCTTTTTAATAGCATTAATACTATTGATTGATTCTGACATACTTTTGGATTGGATTGATATTTTTTACTTTCATATTGAACATTTGATTAAAAGTGGTGAGTTTTAATCATAACATTTCTTTTACTGCTTTTCACAGTAATGCAATAAAAATTACTGTATAAAACAGATTATTAAAAATATTATTAAAAGAAGAAAATTACGAGAAATATTATTAAAAGGATTGAATAAGAGAAATTGATGATACCAGTCACAATAAAAGCGTCGTGTCAATATCGATGTCAATATATTTTTTGTATTAAAAGTAAAATTGCTTATAATTATTATATAATTCATGTGTAATAACAGTAATTTCGCTGTGGTGTTGATAGGTACTTTAAGCTTTAAACTCTTTTATACCTTTATTCAATAACTCGAACCTAGAAAGAACACGCTTCACCGTCTACCCAATACACACATTAAACACTAACAATTCCGCAATAACCCATTTAATAAAAATATAGCTAGAAATCCGCAATAACCCATGCCACATATAAACCTACAGGTTCAAATGCCTTCAAAGATTTATACAAGTTGGAAAAGGAAACACATACAAATGAAATAAATTTAAAGCTAATTCACTGATTTGAAATATAAGAAGTGTATTTATTATTATTTACAATTTAAATAGTTTAAACACACCATACAATTTATATTATTATATATGAATTTCTAATAGCATTATTCAAATATAATGCGTATACAATATAGATAATAACAATTAATAATAAATAAACTATGAATGTCCCTACATCTCATTATAATACAAAAGAATATATTGATATTCATAGGGACACGACAAAAAGTTATTTTTATTTTTATTTCTGCAATATTTTGTACACTATCAAATGCCACTGCAAAATGCTATTCAATTCTGAATATATTTTAACTGCTATAATTAAGTTGTTTTTTTAAAGTAAAAATATTCTTCCTCGAGCCAAGCAAATTTCAATTAACATCCAATACATATATACTTCAATTTAAGAATTTTTACTATTCATTTATAACAAAGCTTGCTAAAACTACATAAAATTAGCACAACATTGAACAACATAAAGTTTCATATCACACAATTGAGATCGATCGCAATGGAGGCTATTGGGATTCGCTATCGCCAGAGTGACTGAATGCGTGTCTTTACTGACAGATCTGTACTTGAGAGGTACTGGAGCGGGTGTCCATAGTAAACTGGTTAGTTTTTATTTACCTGTGGGCCCTCTTACTAATGCCTTTGATGGCGAAATCGTAGCTATTGCTGTGGCTATTCAACAACTGCCGATTCTTAGCCACTCCTTTATAAAAACATTCATATTGTCTGACTCCAAGAGTGCACTTCAAACCCTTTTTGTATGATCAAAGTAGTTCCCAAAGAATCTTAGGCTGCAGGCCTTTGCTTAAGACACTGGCACTTGGAATTCCTTTCAAATGGATTACAGCCCACTGCTGAATTATGCGTAATAGAAAACCTGATATAGTGGCTAAGAAATTAATTCAGATAGAGAAACGCATTAATCCCGCTTTTATTACATACGACTCAATTGTTTGTTAACTTGACTCCACTCTTAAGAAAGTTTTTAAACAAGATAGGATCAACACGTTACAATGGAAAATTCTGGGGGAAGAGAACTCTTCCCAGTTTTCCAAGAAAAACAACGCCGGCTCTATTTATACTTTTAACTGATCATGACTGTTTACTTGACCACCTCTACAGAACTACAGTGGTGTATTCTCCAAATTGTATTTTGTGTGACTCTAGTCGGCCTATGACCTTTGAACCATTAAATAATTTTAGCACGCTTTCTTGGTATCAGGATATGGTAAAAAAGTACTGGCTTGGTTTGGTTTGCCACTCTATGGTCATCTTGTGCACACGAGAGCTAAACAGACCAGGACCTACAGTTTAAAGTGGATTTCGAACCACTAGCAAACATCCAGGCTACCTCCGTGATACGAACTGGAGCTTGTGGTACCAAAGGCCAGAGAGCTAGCCAATTGGCCATCCGCCGCTTAAAAAAGTATTGGAGAACCCGTAAACGAATGGCTTAAGCTCCTAATGTAAAATAAATAAATAAAATATTATTATATCTTGTTAGTTTAGAAAATGTTTCAAAAGTTACTTAATATATCATTTTACTAAAGAAACATCTTTCGAAACCTTATGAATCAGGATAAGAATTTAAAAGACAAATCTGGAATAAAAAAAAATCTTTTTGAAAGGGTTAAATAAGTTTAGGAGAGAAATAACCTTAATGATTTCGTAATCTTACATGAAAATTACATTAAGAATAGTAAAGGACCAAATATCTCCATGGATTGCTCACAAAAGGTAAATTTTCCGTGGAAAACCAATTTTCAAAAATGTTCAATACCATCTTCTTCTGGATGGACCAAAACCTCTGAATACCACTCAACGAAGATGAGTAAATGACCATTTCAAAAGAATGAGTTCTGACATCAAACGATGCTATCTGCGCTGCTTTATTCCAAAAGCGATATTTTAATGAGAACGTTACTATTCCTGGAACAATTAGGCTCCCAGGGGCATTCAACCCCCAAAGTAAATAATAACTGAAGAAGAAAAAGAAGACACAAAAGTTTCTTTCTAAAAACACGCTTTATTAAGAAGCGGGCGCTTTTAAAGCTCAGGTAGACGCCATTTTTTTTTTTTTTTTTTTTTTTTTCAAGAAAGAAGATGGAACGACCGACGACACATCCAGTTTTCGTCGTCGGTGCGAGAGTTCGAATGAAAAATGGATATTTTCTGGTAGAAAACGGAATCAGAGACATTCTTTTGTTCGAAAAAGGGGATGGAACGAATTGTTGAGAGCCATGAATGTTCGTGGAAAATCACTTTCGGAGCAAATGCGGCGAAAAGCCGTTTTGCAAACTGTTTACGTTTGAAACGGGGAATACTGAGATCTATGTAACATTCTACAGGAACAGCGGATGCTTTTTGTGTTGTGGAAAGACACAAGAGATTTGAATGTGAGCTGAATGCTTTTTGAATTATTTCTATGAAGCCATTTCTTTTGAAGAGATTCTAATGTCAAATGTACACACATGATTTCTTTAAATGAAATTGTCATGCATTCTGATTTCTTTTCTTTCTTTCCTACTTTTTTTTTTTTTTTTGGATACCGAAAGTTCAGATAAAATATAAAATAAAATAATAAATGTAAACTTAAACAGTTTTTGTAAGGACTTCACGTATATGTAAAAGGATTTTTAAATATTTTTATCCTTAATAATATTATTATTAAAAATATCCACATATTCTAATCCACGTGTAAACAAACTAATTACTCCCTGTTTTTATTTTTTAATAAAAGTAGATTTACTTTAGTTTCGGTTTCGAGTCCCGGCGGTGCCATGGATGTTTGTAGTGGTTCGGAATCCACTTTAACCCGTAGGTCCTGGTCTCATATGACCGTAGAGCGTCACGGAGCGCAATCAGACTTCTCTCCCACATCATTCCTAAACTGTAAAAGGCATTCAGCTCTAGGCACAGTGATGTGGTGTGGTGTGGTGCAATAGTAGTAGTAGTAATAATAGCTTAGGCGCCAATGTTTGGCATTTGTAAAATAAACATTCGTAAATATTATTATATCACATTATTAATGTTAGTTTAAGAAAAGTTTAAAAATTAGTTAATATTTTCTTTTATTAAAGAAACATCTTTCGAAATCTTAAATGAATCAGGATAAGAATTTAAAAGATGAATCTTGAATTAAAAAGCCTTTTTTGAAAGGGTTATTTAAGTTTAAGAGAGAAATCATCTTTATGATTTCGTAAGCTTACATGAAAATTACATTAATGTCCAATAGAAGTAGTAAATGACCAAATATTTCCATGGATTGCTCACAAAACGTAAATCAATTTTCCAAAATGTTCGATTATAATCTTCTTCTGTGGGGCCAACAAAACACTGAATATCACTCAACGAAAATGAGTAAATGACTATTAAGATTCCACGACTTCCTCGCTTTTATAACTAGAAGCTTCTAGAAACATTTCGAATGAATGAGTTCTGACATCAAACGATGCTGTCTGCACTGCTTTGTTAAAAAAAAAAACATTTTAGTGAAAACGTTACTATTCCTGGAACAATTATGCTCCCAGAGGCATTCCACCCCAAAGCAAATAATAACTGAAGAAGAAGAAGACACAAAAGCTACATTCGAAAACATGCTTTATTAAGAAGCGGTCGCTTTCAAAGCTCAGGTAGACGCCTTTTTTTTTTTTTGTTTTTAAGAAAAAAGATGGAACGACCGACGACACATCCAGTTTTCGTCGTCGGTGCGAGAGTTCGAATGAAAAATGGATATTCTGTGGTAGAAAATGAATCGAAGACATTCTTTTGTTCGAAAAAGGAGATGAAACGAATTCTGGAGAGCCATGAATGGTCGTGAAAAATCATTTTCGGAGCAAATACGGCAAAAGCTGTTTTGCGAACTGTTTATGTTTGAAAGGGGAAAGACTACAATCTATGTAACATTCTACAGGAACAGGAATACATGTGGATGGTTTTTGTGTTGTGGAAAGACACGAGAGATTTGAATGTGAGATGAATGCTTTCTAAATTATTTCTCTGCGCCATTTCTTTTGAAGAGATTCTAACGTTAAATGTACACACAGGATTTCTTAAACAAAACAGTCATGCCTGTCCCATATTTTTATGATATGAAAAAGTAATATAAAATAAAATAATAAATGTAATCTCAAACAGTTTTAAAGGGAGTCTACTTATATGTAAAAGAGTTTTTAAATTAATGTTTTTAATTTAATGTTTTTAAATAATTTTTAATCATTTATAATAATATTAATTTTATAAATGATTAATGTTTTACTCTTTTATTTACAAATTATCAAGAAAATGTTAACTAAAACAAACTAATTACTCCCTGTTTTTATTTTTTTCCCTTTATGGTTTTTAATAAAAGTAGATATATTTTAATTTCCGGTGGCACAGTGATGTGATGTGGTGTGGTGTGGTGTGGTGCAGTAGTAATAGATTCGGCGCCAATGTTTGGCGATTGTAAAATAAATAAATAAAATGATATTATATCATATTAATAAAGTTTGTTTAAAATATGTTAGTTAATATTTCCTTTTATTAAAGAGACATCTTTTGAAATCGTAAATGAATCAGGATAAGAATTTGAAAGATAAATCTGGAATAAAAAAAATCTTTTTGAAAGGGCCAAATTAAGTTTAAGAAAGAAATTATCTTCATGATTTCGTAATCCTATATGAAAATTACATTAAGTTCCAATAGAAATGGCAACGGCCAAATATTTCTACGGATTGCTCATAAAAGGTAAATTTTCCGTGGAAAAATAATTTTCAAAAATGTTACTACAAAACTAAAAACACTGAATACCACTCAACGAAAATGAGTAAATGACTATTAAGATTTCATGGCTTCCTTGCCTTTTAACCAGAAGCTTTTAGAACCATTTCGAATGAATGAGTTCTGACATCAAACGACGCTATAATCACTGCTTTATTCCAAAAAGCGATATTTTAATAAAAACGTTACTATTCCTGGAACAATTAGCTCCCAGGGCATTCCACCCCAAAACAAATAATAAACGAAGAAGAAGAAGACACAAAAGTTTTATTCGAAAACACTTTTATTAAGAAGCGGGCGCTTTTAAAGCTCAGGTAAACGCCATTTTTTTTTTTTTTTAAAGAAAGAAGATGGAAAAACCGTTCGACACATCCAGTTTTCGACGTCGGTGCGAGGAGTTCGAATGAAAAATGGATATTCTCTGGTAGAAAACGAAATCGGAGACATTCTTTTTGTTCGGAAAAGGGGGATGGAACGAATTCTGGAGAGCCATGAATGTTCGTGAAAAATCACTTTCGGAGCAAATGCGGTAAAAGCTGTTTTGCGAACTGTTTACGTTTGAAACGGGAAAGACTGAGTTGCATGTAACAACTACGGGAACAGGAATGCTTGCGGATGGTTTTTGTGTTGTGGAAATACTCGAAAGATTTGAATGTGAGCTGAATGCTTTTTGAATTATTTCTCTGTGCCGTTTCTTTTGAAGAGATTCTAATGTCAAATGTTCACACAGGATTTCTTAAATGAAAATTGTCATGCGTGTCTGATTTTTTTTTTATGATATGAAAAGTAATATAAAAAATAAAAGAATACATGTAAAGTAAAACGGTTTTTATAAGTAGTTTACTTATATGTAATAGAAATTTTAAATAACTTTTATAGTTAAAAATAATATTATTGTTTAAGAAAATCCATGTTTTATTCTTTTTTATTTACGAAATTAACAAGAAAGCGTTAACTAAAAAAAAACTAATTACTCCCTGATTTTATTTTTTTTGCCGTTTATTTTTTAATAATAGTAAATATACTTTAGTTTCGGCTTCGAGTCTCGGCGGTGCCATGGATGTTTGTAGTGGTTCGAAATCCACTTTAAGCCGTAGGTTCCGGTCTCATATGACCGTAGAGCGTCACGGAGCTTAATCAGACTTTCTCTACCACATCATTTCCCAAACTGTAAAGGGGCAATGCAGCCCTAGGCACAGTGATGTGGTGTGGTGTAGTAATAGTAGTAGTAGTAGTAATAGGTTAGGCGCCAATGTTTGGTATTTGTAAAATAAATAAATAAAATATTATCATATCATATTACGAAAGTTTGTTTAGAATATGTTAGTTAATATTTCCTTTTATTAAAGAAACATCTTTCAAAATCTTATGTGAATCAGGATAAGAGTTTAAAAGATAAATCTGGAATAAAAAAATCTTCGTTAAAGGGTTAATTAGTTTAAGAGAGAAATCAACTTTATGATTTCGTAATCTTACATGGAAATTAGATTAAGATCAATAGAAATGGTAACGACCAAATATTTCCATGTATTACTCACAAAAGGTACATCTTCAGCTAAAAAACATTTTTGAAAACGTTCGATTACAATCTTCTTCAGGGGGAACTACAAAACACTGAATACCACTCAACGCAAATGAGTAAATGACTATTAAGATTTCATGGCTTCTTCGCTTTTAACCAGAAGCTTCTGGAACCATTTCGAATGAATGAGTTCTGACATCAAACGATGCTATATGCACTGCTTTATTAAAAAAAAAAAAGCGATATTGTAATGAAAACGTTACTATTCTTGGAACAATTAGCTCCCAGAGGCATTCCACCCCAAAGCAAATAATAACTGAAGAAGAAGAAGAAAAGCACAATTGTTTCATTCGAAAACGGGCTTTATTAAGAAGCGGAGGCTTTTAAAGCTCAGGTAGACGCCATTTTTTTTAACGAAAAGATGGAACGACCGACGACACATCCAGTTTTCGTCGTCGGTGCGAGAGTTCGAATGAAAAATGGATATTCTGTGGCCGAAAACGGAATCGGATGAATTTTTTTGTTCGAAAAAGGGGGATGGAACGAATTCTGGAGAGCCACGAATGCTCGTGAAAAATCACTTTCGGAGCAAATGCGGCAAAAGCCGTTTTGCGAACTGTTTATGTTTGAAACGGTAAAGACATAACATTCTGCAGGAACAGGAATGCGGTCGGATGGTTTTTGTGTTGTGGAAAAACACGAGAGATTTGAATGTGAGCTGAATGCTTTTTGCATTATTTCTCTGTTTCATTTCTTTTTTTCTAATGAGAGATTCTAATGTCAAATGTACACACAGGATTTCATTAAATGAAAATTGTCTTGCGTGTTTGATTTTTTTATGTGAAAAAGTAGTATAAAATAAAATAGTAAATGTAAACTCAAATTGTTTTTAAAAGGAGTTTATTATATGTAAAAGAATTTTTTAAATAATTTTTATCATTTAATAATATTCTTGTTTAAGAAAATCGATGTCTTATTATTTTTTTACGAACTTAACAAGAAAACGTTAACTAAAACAAACTAATTACTCCTGTTTTTATTTTTTTGCCCTTTATGGTTTTTAATAAAAGTCAATATATTTTAGTTTCTGGTTCGAGTTCGAGTTCAGGCGGTGCATGGATGTTTGTAGATGTTCGGAATCCACTTTAAGACGTAAGGCCCGGTTCCATATGACTGTAGAGCGTCACGGAGCTCAATCATACTTCTATCCCATATCATTCCCAAATTGTAAAAGGGTCAATGCAGCCCTAGGCAGAGTGATGTGGTGTGGGGTGGTGTTATATAGTAGTAATAATAGCTTAGGCGCCAATGTTTGGCATTTGTAAAATAAATAAATAAAATATTACTATATCATATTATTAAAGTTTCTTTAGAATATGTTAATTAATGCTACCTTTTATTGAAGAAACATCTTTCGAAATCTTAAATGAATCAGGATAAGAATTTAAAAGATAAATCTAGAATAAAAAAAATCTCTTTGAAAGATTTATTTAAGTTTAAAAGAGAAATCATCTCTATGATTTCGTAATCTTATGAAAATTACATTAAGATCAATTGAAATAGTAAATGACCAAATATTTCCATCGACTGCTCAGAAAAGGTAAAATTTCTGTGGAAAAACAATTTCAAAAATGTTCGATTACAATCTTCTTCTGTGGGGCCAACAAAACACTGAATAGCACTCAACAAAAATGAGTAAATGACTATTAAGATTTCATGGCTTCCACGCTTTTTAACCAGAAGATTTTTAGAACCATTTCGAATGAATGAGTTCTGACTTCAAACGATTCTATCTTCACTGCTTTATTCCAAAAAAACCGATATTTTAATGAAAACGTTACTATTCCTGGAACAATTAGCTCCCAGAGGCATTCCATCCCAAAGCAAATAATAACTGAAGAAGAAACACAAAAGTTTCATTCGAAAACATTCTTTATTAAGAAGCGGACGCTTTTAATGTTTAGGTAGACGCCATTTTTTTAAAAAGAAAAAAGAAGATGGAACGACTGACGACACATCCAGTTTTCGTCGTCGGTGCGGGAGTTTGAATGAAAAATGGATATTCTCTGGTAGAAAACGGAATCGGAGACATTCTTTTGTTCGAAAAAGGGGGATGGAACGAATTCTGGAGAGCCATGAATGTTCGCGAAAATCACTTTCGAGCAAATGCGGCAAAAGCAGTTTTTCGAACTGTTTATGTTTGAAACGGGAAATACAGAGATGTATGTAACATTCTGCAGGAACAGGAAAGCATGCGGATGGTTTTTGTGTTGTAGAAAGACACGAGAGATTTGAATGTGAGCTGAATGCTTTTTGCATTATTTCTCTGGGCCATTTCTTTTGAAGAGATTCTAATGTCAAATGTACACACAGGATTTCTTAAATGAAAATTGTCATGCTTCTTTGATTTTTTTTTTTTTATGATATGAAAAAGTAATATAAAAATAAATAATAAATGTAAACTAAAACAGTTTTACAAGGAGTATGCGTATATATAAAATAATTTTTATCAATAATAATATTTATATTTAAAAAAATCCATATTTCATTATTAAAAATTAACAAGAAAAACAAGAATTAAAAAGAATTTAAAAAATTAACAAGAATTAAATTAACAAGAAAGCGTTAACTGGAAACAAATTAACAATTCTCTATTTTTATTTGTTAACACTTTATTTTAATAAAAGTTTATATAATTAAAATAAATCATTTCAAAATATAATTATAAATGAATTTAATATTTTATATATTTTCATGTCTGGTATTTAAATTATATGCAATATAATAACCCGTGCGGGTCCTGGTTAGAATAGCCTCACTGTAGCCCATGAATGTCGTAAAAGATGACTAAAATGGGTACCCAGTGCCAGGGGGTGCAAGGATTAAATCCGTAAGGACCCGTAAAAGGAAAACATCTCTTGTCTTGAAATCTGCCAGTAGGTAAATGACCTTGGCCTATCCTGAGGCTGTTGCTCCAATGAAGAAAAAGAATAGATACAAAATCAAAACCAAAAAAAAAATAAATCAAATTCCTTAGAAGATTATGATTAAAAATACTTAAGTATCTTTGAAAATAAAATTTTTGCCAATTTAATTTAATTTAGTCAATAGAAAATTACAATACTTAAGCAGTGTGTCGCAATAATTTATTTAAAATATATATCCAGCAAAATATTAACAAAGACCTATAAAACACGATAAATGTAAAATCCATTACGGTATTTTTGCCACTTCGATATCAGAATAAGGATTTGAAGAAAGTCTACCTTGTAATTTCCGTATCAGTGTAACCCACCGTAGAGTTCAAATTACGTCGCCGATTGATGAGATATCTGGACTTTAATTGAACGGTGCATCACTCGAACCGGAAAAGAGTGACTGACTTTAATCACGGTAATTTCTGGGAGGAATACACCATAATAATAATCGGAGACGATTGGCTCCTAGAGTCACAGATTAAGTCCCGGTTTCCAATTAATTCGGAATGGTGAGTGCAGATTGAAGTTTTTGACTGAAGCCTGCATAGACTAAAGGGCGTTAAAAAGTGCAGATCGAAACAGAAATTTATATTTAGCTTGTTAAGTAATGGCATGGTGAATTAAGAGATTTTCATGTAAAAACCTGAATTGATTATTAGCGTTAATTAAATATTTATAACCTAAATAGGGCTTCAATGGCCGAGTTTCTAGCGCTCTGGTGCTCCGTTCCACAGATTTCGGGTTGGAGACACCGAACTGGTTAAACTGTATAAATACTGGTATACTGGTTACTGTAACTTCTTATTTTTTTTTTAAACTGATGAATGGGATTATATTCAAGGACAATTTTATCGTTCAAACTTTTACATTGCATTTGAAATCACTATCAGCCTGATAAAAGCAAAATAGTATTAGTTTTTAAAATCTAATATCTAGGTCCTGATTGGCCAAGTGTCTAGCGCTCTGCCGCTTGATGCCATGAATGTTTGCAGAGGTTCAGAATCCCCTTTAAGCCGTAGGTCCTGGTCTCATATGACTGTAGAGAGCCACGGAGCCAAGTCAGACTTCAACCTACGGGTGATCCATCACAACAGAAGCTGTCCCCTTTCCTTTCAACCATGAATCCATACGATTTCATGGGCTTGGTCTAGATTTCTAACAGGTGGGATAAAAGCAACAAACAACACTCAACACAACAACCCAAATAAGAATAATGCTTAAAAAATAGAAAAGATTGAGATTTTATATAGAATGAATCAGCAATGGTAAATAATAAAATGCAAGATAGTACAACTCTCTTAAGAAAAAAAATTCAGTTGTGGAGGAAATATGTTGTTCAGTTATGTTGATATTTTGAAATACCAGGTATTTAAACCAGAGATCATTCATCACTGGAAAGCAGGTTTGTAAGACATTGATCGATTATAAGGGTGCACCACCACAATTTTGAATGAATATCCCGAGGGCTGGCATCTGGAGGGCTTGACCTTCGTCTAAGATCTTTTGACTCATGACTTTTCTGGAATTCAAATTAAGACGTTCTAAAACCCAGGCCATTTCGCCCTCTATTCAATGAATAGTATTAAAAATCATCATAACAGTTTGAGTTATTTTTTATTTTTTTCTATTTTTCAATAATAAGCAATAAACTTATGATAATACAAGATAATACAGAGAAAATTTGTTTCATTTGTTCGAAACATCATTGCATATTTATAGGTCAATTTAGGTACATAATAAATTAGCAGAATAATCGCTTAAATAAATAATTTTTCTATTCTTAATCTTTCGTCTTTCGCTTTGATAAATTACCAAAATATTTGTTTTGGTCTATGAGAAATTTAAATCAATTCTGATGACTTCAAAGGAAGTTATCAATATAATGAGAATCTATATCACAAGTATAATATGTTGCGTTGTTGTGTCTAATCCTCAGTATCTGCAGTGCGGGGGCGAACATCTCATGAGTATCTACTCATGGAGGGAAGGAAAGGGGCAGCTTCTGTTGTGATGGAGCAGTCTTAGGTAGAAGTCTGACTTGGCTCAGAGTCGCTGAAGAAGGAGGGCAATGCTTTCCGGGAGGACATTTAGAGAAAACTACCCTCATTTGCTTAATATAGGGAGGGAAAACTCCCACCAAATAGTCCGACTCACGAGGCAAGAGGCTGATCATCCTCAAATGTCATCGAGCCCCAATGCTCACCAGCGTCGCACGTTGTCACTGTGCCCCGTCGCATGATTCCTACCCTACCGTAAAAATATATAGTTTTTGGCGACATTACTTGCAAGTAAATAATAATAGTGAGATTAAATTATAATTTTTATTACCTTTGGCCAAAAAACAAAAATTTTTTACATTAAATAATAAAGCATTCAATATTTATTCTTTTTATAGATATAACAAAGCAAGAATGCATTAAAAGTAAAATCTTTCTGGCAAAAAAGAGAAAAGACAAAGAAAAAGGAATTTATGTAAATTAATAATGCATTCATTATATTTTTTACAGAAATAGTATAGCAAAAATGTATTAAAACTTATATTCGAGAGACTTAGAAGATAGATATTAATTAAAAATCCAAAATTCAATTTTTATAATTATTTTTTAAATATCAAATGAACCATTTTTGACATCTTTTTGATAATTATATTTTTATAAGGACGACTATGAATAAAAAATTTATGTTTAAAAAGTTATCCTATTCCCTTTTTCCAATTAATAATTTAATCCAATTTTCCATTTAATAATTTAATACTATAAATAGAAAATACAATATCTATTTAATTTCAAAATCAGAAGTTTCAAACAATTAGATATAAATTATTTGTTTGAAAATGCTAAGTATATAAAATAAACTTCTCCGAAGGCAGAAAATATAATAAATATAACAAAAAAAGAAACAAATTGATTTCGTTATTAGATACAAGTTTCCTTTTATAATCAAAAACACTATTAATCTAATTAATTAAACGGAATTTTAAAAATATCCCATCTGAAATTTTAAACGAGAATGCACTCCTTTTTAATGCAGTACAAAAATGCAAAGATTTTCTTTCATTTAAAAGTACCCAACGAAATTTATTTTATCGATTTACCGCGATTAGATTTCCCGAAAACAATGTTCATTTAAAACTACTAACAAAAGCAATCGAGGTAAATTGAAATTAGACACTCTTAGAATTAATTAATTTGCGTTGAATTAAAATCACATTTGGAGCGAATGTTTAATTTTAGATAAAGGAATTAATTATTAATTATTTTCAAAGAATGTCGAGGTTTACTTAAATGGAAATAACGGAATTTTAAAACGGCAGAATCCTTTAAATTCTCATAATTTATTTTCATTTAGCAGTCAGTAAAGATGTATAAATAATAAATGGAATATGTTTAATAAATAATTTATGCTATTTAAATTTAAGATGCATGTGTATAAGCAAGTTATTAATAATTTTGTTTCAATTAAACTAACATTTCATTTTATTTAGTGGTTATTTGTTTTTCTTTGCAGTCGATTCGCTGTTCTATAATTTTGTGAATTCGATTTTTGCTGCTAAATTAGCTTAATAAGTCTGCTAATTAAATACTCTGTAACTGTTTCTAATAAAATGATTACGTCGATTTTATTTCAGATAAAAACATTTTATACTAGGTACCAAATCCATATAATGAAATTTGTTGGCAGAGATTTAATTTTGAACTCACTAAATACAGATGATAGCAAACAAATAATTTTTAAATAGACAAATTGTTTGAAAAGCTATTTAGTAGTTATTTTGATTTAAATAATAAGATAATATTTAATAAGATTTATAAGATTTATTTTACAAGATTCAATTTAAATAATAAACTTAATAAGATTTACAAAAGCATTCAAAAGTTTATTTTTGATTTTATAACTATCGGTCAATTCCGTTTTAAAAGTTGTTTTGGGCCTCAAACGCGTCAAATCTCGATTGGTACCGAAAACACTGAATTTTTGGAAAAACATCGTCGCGTTGAAGTGTGTGAAACAATGCTTTCTGACTATCAGGAGAAGTTCAAATGCGTCATAACTGGAGATGAAACTTGGATTTAAGCTACGACATGGAAACAACCGATCAATCGAGCGAATATCGTGACAAGGTGAAGCAAGACCGAAAAGAGCACGCCAAAGTCGCTCAAAAATCAAGGTCATGTTGATTGTTTTCTTCGATTACCATGGTGTGGTGCATTATGAATTCCTTCCGCCGGGCCAAACTGTCAACAAGGAATGTTATTTGAGTGTTATACTTCGTTTGCGTTATTCGCAAAAAGAGGCCATATTTATGGAAAAAGCTCACACAGCTTATAGCTCACATTGCATTGATTCTTCGTGACTTTTTAACCAAAAATTAAACCCATATCGTTCCACAGCCACCGTATTCACCTGATTTAACACCGTGTGACTTCTGGCTATTCTCTAAACTAAAAAGACCACTCCGGGGACACCGTTTTGAATTGCAGGCAGACATTCAATGTGAATCGGAGCGCTTTGAAAGCTATCCCGGCCACTGACTTTTTAGCATGCATTGGGGATTGGAAAAGAGTTGGCATAAGTGCATTGTGTCCGGAGGGGATTACTTTTGAAGGCGATGAAATAAATTTAAAAGAATAAATAAAGAGTTTTTGAAAAAAAAATTGGTTTTACTTTTTGAGCACAGTAGTATATATATGCAAAACTTTATTTCTTTCCAGTTCTCTGTATTACAAACATTTATTATTTTTTTAATAAGAAATATACCTTCATTTTATCAATGACTTCACTTTTTTATTTCTTCTACCAAATTACATGTTCTAAAAATGTAAATCACTTTTTATTATTTTCAAAAACGCAAAATCACTGCCATAAAAGACTGCTTTTGGTTTCGAAACAATCTCGTATTCTACGGTGTGAAGCAATTTACTCGGAAAAGAAGAAGATTTCAAGAATTCTTTTGAAGAAAACTAGCACTGCGCTCCAAGTTGCTGAAGGTAAAATGCATAAATAGTAGTAAATGTCTCGACTGTTGTGCTCCTGCGAAAGTTTGAGGATTCTTTGCGGGCGCAAAAGTGAAAACATTGTTCTAATAATATGAATAAATGTTCCTTTCTTTGGAATTTCAATTAAAAAGGCCTTTCATTGGAGGTTCTTTTAGGTCATTGTAGAATCTTCCTTTGCAATTACCTTTTTTCTATTCGCTCATTAGTAAATAGCGTTAGAAAAGGTATTCTTAGATATGCAACATTTTCACGCGAAATATCGTTTATAGTGAAGGAGTTTATTTTTTAATGGTGCAAAACGTATGCTGAAATAATATTTTACGCCATAATTTTAAAGGGAGAACTCAAACTCTTTTAATAAATAGCAAAATATTTTCTTTCAAATTTCAAATTTGTTATTTTTATTTTACGTATTTTTATACTAATGCAAATTTTTTTTTTCTATTCAATTCAGATGGTAAATGTGAGTATATTTGAATCTTGCTGAGTATTTACATGAATCGTTATTTGTATTTAATGAATAATTTTTAATTAATTAATATTTTAATTAAATCCTACACATTTAATTAAAATATTGAACTAATTCAAATTATTTTTCGGTTTAATTCAGATGGTCAATGTATTTACGAATCTTGCTGAGCATTTATGTGAACCATTATTTGTATTTAATGAATAATTTTTAAATTAATTAATATTTTAATTAAAAAATTCTGCATATTTAATTAAAATATTGAACTAATGCGAATTTTTTTTTGCTGTTCATTTCAGATAGACAATGTATTTTTCAATATTAGTGACATTCATATGAATCGTTATTTATAATTAATTAGTAATTTTTAAATTATTTAATATTAATAATTAATCAATATTTTAATTAATCCTATATATTTAATTAAAATAATGAATTAATTCAATTTTTTTGTTTAATTCAGAAGTTCAATGTGGAAATTTCCGAATCTTAGAATTTACATCAATCGTTATTTGTATTAATGAACATTAAAATTAATTAATTAATTTTTTAATTAAATCCTACATATTTATTTAAATATGGAATTAATACAATTTATTTTTTCTGTTCAATTCAGATGGTCAGTGTGGATATTTTTGAATCTTACTGAACATTTACACGAATCGTTATGTGTATTTAGTGAGTAATTTATAAATTAATTAATATTAATAATTAATTAATATTTTAATTAAATCCTACATATTTAATGAAAACATTGAACTAATACAATTAATTTTTCTGTTCAATTTAGATTGTTTAGTGTGGGTATTTACGAATCTTACTGAGCATGTACAAGCATCTTAATTTAATTTAATGAATAATTTTTAAATTAATAAAATAAATAATTTATATTTTAATTAAATTCTACATAGTTAATGAATATTTAATTTAAATATTTTAATAAAATAAATTGTAGAAATTGGATACATTTTTTTTTTATTTACTTATAAAAATATTAAACATTTTTAAACGACTGAGATTACTTGAAAGAGAATTATTGTATTTCGAAAGTAGCCATTTTTTTTTTATTTCTTTGATACAAGGATACTTCTTTGATCCAGAAAAAAGAGAAAATTTCTAACCCGAACTTCCCGACAAAGTTCTGGACGAATTTATTATTATTTGTTGCATGGTGGCGGAAGCCGAGAAGAAACGATTTCGATGAAAATCGCTTTGCTATTATCGATCCGAATATTGTAGGGTCACCTTCGGTCGAACCCCCAATCAGGGCTATTCTTAACCGAAACAAGAAGCTAAAACATATAGAATTATATTTTTGATATAATATTTGAAAAAAAATATATATTCATATTTTTATATAAATAGAAATGTTACTAAGCTTAATTTAAAAAAATAGTAATTTTAATAAGTATATTTATTTTAACGAAGTCTTGGGAATAATTTTCAATGAAAAATATAACTAGAAATGTGACTAAGTTACAAAGAATGAATATTTATATTTTATAGTTAATCTTAAAGTATTTTATAGCAAACTTTAGTCGTTAATATCGTTCTAGATATAAAAGATATTGCATTTTTGTAAAAGTTTAGTTACAGCGATAATAAGTTTCATAATTAGAAATTTGGTTTTTAATTAATTTTAGGCAAATAACTAACTGGAAAAAGGAATTCTAATGATTTCTGAATTCTGATGTAATGTAGTTTGTGACGAGAATTTTTCATATTTGGTTAATTTTTGTCACATTGCAAGATTTTTCGTCACTATATACAAGATAAGCTACAAACATTGAATTGTATAAGAAATAAATGAAAGTTGTATACTTTTCCTATAGTTAATCAATGCATTTATTTAATTTATTTTGGTGGTGAAATATTTAATCAGCATTAATTAATTTTAGCTTAGAAGAACAAACTATAAAATTCCGATTATTAATGATTATCGGTAATATTATCGGTTATATGCTCACATTGGTGTGAGCTCTAAAATTTCTATCAGTTTTGAGTCTGAACATTTTGTGTCAGATTTTTTAAAAAGAATAAGAAATTTGAGTCAATTTAAGAAATCTGTAATTTAAATCCACGAATTTTAATTTTGGTTAAAATTATATAAAAATTACAAAAAAAATTAAATTATTAAAAATTACAAAAAAAAATTAAATTATTAAAAATTAATTAAATTATTGCAATCACTATTATTTTAGATCAGAGATTGAGAGAAGATTTTCTCTTCTTTAAAGACTTTCAAGGGTAACTGGCCCTCATTTACGTATCATATGGCAAGGACTATCAAAACAGTCAGATTGACAATGTAAAAATTGATGGTAATTGTTAAAACGAATATTAATTGTAAAAAAGAACTCCCATAATTATTAATTCTGTAAGTATTTGAAATTTTACTTATTAAATACTTTACTATTAAATACTTATTAAAATTAAATCGACATTTTATAAATTTTATAAATTATTTAATGCAATTAAATTAAAGAATGTAATGTTTCTGATGTAAAGGTAAGTCAAATTAAGTTATCCAACCTCATTTAAAACACTTTATCTGTACAAAATTTTAATACTTTTTTAATTTTTTTATCTTATCTCACTTGGTAGACAGCAAAATCTGGACCGGTCCATGAATCCCTGTTCTCATGGAAAAAGAGAGGTATCTGCTGTTGCGATGGAGCACCCCAAGTAAAAAGTTTGACTTGGTTCCGTATCGCTGAAGAAGTAGGTAGTGCCTTTCGGGAGAACTTTTAAGAGCACCAGCATTAGTATATCGTATGGAAGAAAAACACACAAAACTCCCACCAGGTAGTCCGCCTAACGGGACAACATGCTGAGCATCGCAAACGCCATCTCTCCTCGTTTCTTGAAACAGTGTCTACAACAAAGCAGTCAGCGTATTGAATCTCCGCTATAATGCTTACGTAGCCACGGAGCTAAGAGTCGGGCTTGTTTTTTTTATAAAAGACCCAACAGAAAATAAGTAATGCAAAACGTTATTTATAGTAGGTAATCAAAAATTTGTATACGCAGAAATCATGAGAAAAATCAAAAAGTACTCAGTACAAGAATTAAGAAGTAGTACAAAGTACTCAGTACAAGAATCAAGAAATAGCAAGAAGTACACAGCAGAAAATGAAGAAGCATGCAGCACAAAATGAAGAAGTACATGATTAAAAATTCTTTAATATAAAATCGTCCCCATAAAAATACTGCTTTATAGATGGTAATAATGCTGCGAGATGCAATCGAGATTGCAGCACATACATACAACGAACGAATTTTGTAGTTTAAAACTACAGCTGTTGATAATGGCAAACTTTGAACTTTAAAAAAATTGAAAAACCTTAGTAATGCCAATGAACTCACAAAAAATAGCGAGGATGTTTTTATTAAAATGTTTAAGGAACTGAGTGAAAATTGAATTTCTTGAGCCGTAGGGGGAAAATGTTTCGCGGAAGTGATCAAAATAATCATAGCTTCGCACAGACAAAAAATTATTTTAAGGATTTTTAAAAATTCATTTTAAAAACACATTTCTTAGAAATCGCAAATTGCTGGTGCGACGAGTTCGAAATTCATGAGGCATTTAATGTCGCAGTTTTTTTAAAAAAGTGATTTCTCTAGAATAGAAAGAAAATTGAAATATAATATGTATATATATCGAATATATTTAAAATTTACTAGCATGCAAGAAAAGAAAAAAATAACATAATTTATGAAGTAAAACTCCAAGTGTCAAATCTCCAAGGAATGATGATATATTGATTCAGACAATCTCTGACTCCTATTTTGGTAACATTCGAGATATATTTAACTTGAATGTTAGAAGCAATTTTTAATAGAATTTGTCTTTCATAATACGCTACTAAAATTAACTGCGTACCAATTTTAAACGTTTCTGGAAACTTGAGTAAAATTTGTGTAGAAGTTGTATTTTTCAACTGAATTGATTAATTTTACAAAAATGTAAACATATTATTTAAATGCATGTGTTCTTGCATAAGTGAAATCAAAGACAAGATATCATCAAGTGTGGTTTCACGGAAGGAGGGAAAGAGGGCAGCTTCTGTTGTGCACCATACGTGTCTTGAAGAAGAAGTTTATGAATCAAAGACAAGAGATCAGACGTTCTCTACAGTCATCTTGGTTTGTCGCTCTACAGTCATCTTGTACTTTTGAGGGATAAACAGACCGGGACATACAATTTAAGGTGGAGTTCGACCCACTAACAAACATAGACGCCACTGCCAGGATTCGAACCTGAAGCTTACATTACTAAAGGCCAGAGAGCTAGCTGCTTGGCCACTAGACCTTTGCAGAAGGAGGAGGGGCAATGCCTTCCAGGGATTATTAGTGAACCAACCCACGTTTGCGCATCGCATGGGAGAAACTCCCACCAAATAATCCGACGAATAAGTTCACGATGGTGAACATCCCTAGCGCCATCAGTCTCCATCATTTTTGAAACGGTATCTACAACAAAGACGCTATCGGATTGAACCCTCTGTCCTAATGCTTATCAGCGGCGCACGTTACTACTGAAGTCACCAGTCGGACACGTTTTTTTTTTATAAAGAATGGATAATAAGTGTCATTTCATAGTAGCTAATTAAAAATTTGAAGCAGAGAAGTGAAGTACAGTACACAGTACAAGAATGAAAAACTATAGAGTACAAGAATGAAGAACTATACAGTACAAGAATTAAAAGGGGCTCGGCAGTATATGAATTTTTAAATCTTAATATAAAAAGTATCCCCTTAAAATACTGCTTTTTCTATTGCAAGATACAGTAATTGAGATTGCAGAAATATACAGCACAACGGACGAATTTTTGTAGTTTAAACTACAGCTGTTGATAATGAGAAAAAAACTTTGAACTTAAAAAAAAAAATTGAAAACTTAGTGCGTTGGTGAACTCACAAAAAATAGCGAGGATATTTTTATTAAAATGTTTAAGAAACTGAGTGAAAAATTAAATTTCTTGAGCCGTAGGGGAAAATGTTTCGCGGAAGTGATCAAAATAATCATAGCTCGGGACAGACAGGGAAAAATATATTTTAAGGATTTTAAAAATTCATTTTAGAAACATTTCTTAGAAATCGCAAATTGTTGGTGCGACGAGTTACGAAATTCATGAGGCATTTAATGTCGCAGTTTTTTTAAAAGTGATTTTCTAGAATAGAAAGAAAATTGAAATATATATGTATATATATCGAATATATTTAAAATTACTAGCATGCAAGAAAAAAGAAATAACACAATTTATGAAGGGAAAACATCTGTGACTTAAAAATCTCAGAATGATGATATATTGATTCAGAAAACTCTGACTCTATTTTGGTAACATTCGGAGATATATTTAACTTGAATGTTAGAAGAATTTAATAGAATTTGTCTTCGTAATACGCTACTAAAATTAACTGCGTAAATAAATTTTTTAAACGTTTCTGTAAACTTGAGTAAAATTTTTGTAGAAATTGTATTTTCTGCACTGAATTGATTAATTTTACAAAAATGTAAACATATTATTTAAATGCATGTTCTTGTATAAGTGGAATCAAAAGGCAAGATATCAGAAGTATGGTTTCACTGGCTGAGGGAAAGAGGGGCAGCTTCTGTTGTGCAACCATACGTGTCGCTGAAGGCGAAGGTGCTTATGGAATCAGCAAAAGATATCAGACGTC
>BPLR01000463.1:0-55397 GCA_021605095.1 Caerostris extrusa | reverse complement strand
AAGTTTGCTGTTTCAAATTGAAACTCAACTCACTGAAACCGGGCGCTGACGCCTCCGGTTGCTCTATCCGGTGCGTGGACAGATAGCTTTTTTCTTTCAGGACACTATCCTCGTCTGTGTTTGTCCTGGAACTGATCCTTGCTCCTGATTGCCAATTCCAAGAGAAACGGCATTTTTCGGATATCAGATAAAATGGCAATTACAGCTGCAGTTCGCGGAAATTATTTGGAGCGAAAGATGGCTATTGAGTGACATAATCCCATTAAGATAGGAAGGAATGTAAGACAGAATATAAGTATGTAAAAGTTACAGGATTGCATGGTAATGAAATGAAATTCTATGATAATGAAATATTGGGAAAAGAGTCTGTCTCAAAACCATTCATTTGATTCAGATAATGATAAATATAAAAGACAATTAAGAAATTATTAGGTTAGAATAATCTTAGATTGGGGATAAGATATGATGATGGAAAGGCCATCTACATACGTATCAAACACACTAGCCGAAACAAATTAATTCTGAAATTACAATTATACAGTTTTGATGTGGAACAGCCTAAATCTTCCGGTTATGAAATCGTCTCTGATAGAGGAACTCTTAATTAAAATGATTCATTCATGCAGAAGTGTTAATCAAAATGTACTGTGTTTTGGAATACGCCAAAACATCATCATTTGTCGTCATTCAAAGATATTTTCGCATGAAATTTGCTAAAGAAATGCCATCGTTACATTGAACTGTGGGTGAAGCAGTTTCAGGACACGGACTGCTTTTGTAAGAAAACCAACCCAGGACGAACAGCAGCTAAATATGAAGTGGTTGAAATAATTCGTGAAAAGATTTTACAAGTCCTCACAAAATCAAAATAAGCGTTGTGCGAGTTCTGAACTCAATATGCCTCATACAACGGTGCGGCGTGCGTTACGGAAACATCTATAATACCTGCTATACACCTTTCAGACGGTGCAGGCGTTAAAACCTTCCGGCAAACCATTGCGTAAAGCTTTCTGTGAGAATTTTCAAGTTAAGCTGGAGGTAGATGGTCTCAAGAACAGACTTGTGTTCTTGAAACCACTTTTCACGTTTCTAGCAAAGTTAATTGCCATAATTTACGATTAATCACGTAAAATCCACATGGTGTAATGGAACATCAGCTTGATTCGCAAACATTTTCTGCGCCATTTCCAACAATTGTATTTTTGGTCATTTTTTCCTTCGTGGAAAAATCGATTAATGGGTGCATTTACGAAGATATGCTATCGAAGTGGTTGTTTCCTTAGTTGGAGGAGGGGTTCCTGGCTTCATTCTGCAGCAAGACGGTGTTCCACCACATCGGCATGAAAACGTACCCCAATACCTGAATGATAGTCTACACCATCACTGTATTTGCCGTGCTGGATCAAACAATATCCCATTGCTTTGTTGGCCATCGAGATCCCCAGATCTAACCTCTTGTAATTTTTTTCTTATGAGATTTTGTTAAAGACAAAGTGTTTTTCATCCATTTTCCCAGGACATACAGCAACTGAAGTGTTCGAATCATTAACACAGGTAGCACAAGTAGGGTAGGAACTGGAATACCGCATAGATATTTACCAGCAGAGCATGATATTTCATAGCAGAGGCACACATAGAACATCTATATAAACTTGGATAACTATAGTTTCACTGTAAATTTAATTTATCAAAATAAAGTGATTACAACATTCGCACAAATGCTTTCTTTTTTGTCCCCTTCAGTATCATTCAGTATGAAACACTCTGTATTATTCGTCTTGTTGGATACCATATTTGCCCTTTTATTTTGCTACAACAGTTAACGAAAGATACGCTACACATATGGAAATATTGTGGATATCAAAATCGATATTTAATGATATATAAAAGTTTTGTGCACAATAGACACACAAAAATAGATGGAAAACACTTTTCAATGCAAGAAAATCGGTTTTGAAACTATTTACTTCCTCTGTAAGATGTTGAAAAACATTTCAACTTTATTTGTGCCAACTTCGGCAATCCTATTTGGAAATAAAATCCAATCTATTCTCAAAAAAACCCCATCTATGTTTCAGTTACGTTGTGAGACGTGTAAAACTGTGTTTTGTGTGTGTGTGTGTGTGTGTGTAAAGGATGGGTGCTATAAACGTTGTTTAAAGTTGTTTTGAAATTTGAAATTTTAGTATATTGAAACAATTTAAAAAAAAACTATGATATGGGAGAAATTGAAATGTTCATTCTTAATTTTTTTAAAGAAATTTTCTAATTACAATCAATTAACAGTATAAGAAGGCATATATTGTTTACTAAGTTAAGAAAACTGTCATAATAAAACTGTTCCATTTCGTAAAAATTTATTTATATATCAAATTGCTTGGTGCATTTTTTTTTCAAACCTTCTATTAGCTTAGACTCTTGCTGATATATCTTGTTCAAATTTTCAATCGTCCATCAAAATACTTTTTATTCATCCACTCAAGTTCAAATACATTTTTTTGAACTTGTACTGAATGACACCAGTTAGTACAGAATTTTTTCAAATATTAATTCAGTAAAAATTAAATTTTTTAGAGTTTTTTTAGATTTAAGTTGCATATATCTACCAATAGATGTCGCCAGATAAACTTAAAAAACCACCTGAATGAAAATTATTTATAAAGGACTTCCTGTAATACAGTGAAAAAAATCGTGAAGGAATTGACTTAAAAAAATTTTTTTTTTACTTGTCTTGTTAGTTTCTCAGTCAATGATAAAAAAAAAATTCACATCCGTTAATCGATATTCTGTTATTTTAATTTCATGTTATTCCAAGATTTTGGCAAAAATGCTGAAAATAAATAAAACGTCTTTTTTGAAAACTCCTTCTTTCTATTTTTCTTTTTAAAATTTTCATCTTGATAATTGTTTTCGCTATTCTTTCAACGCGATATCTCGTATCACTAATTTTTTTTAGAGTATTTTTCGTTTTCCTGATAACAAAAAAGGGCGTGAAATAAGATAATTACTTTAAAAAAAGAAAACATTGATACTTTTTTATTACTTGAAAAAATATTATCATTAAATTAAATGCTACAAATAAAAAAATGAAAGAGTTGTAATAAATAATATCATAAAACTGCACTTCGTCTACACCATCACATATTATGGGATATTTCAGGAAGTAAACACAGCGAAAAATGAAAGAATAAATCTTCCTTCCTGTTGATGGCCATTCTAGGAAGTAGTCTTAATTACCCATATCTGCAGAAGATCTGGCATTCGCGTTTGATGTTGAAATTCTAGAGGAAAATATTGACATTTAAGCCTTCACATGTTGCACGAAAAAAATTATTTAGAAAGAGAAAAGAATGAAAAATAGTTTACTCATGCAGTTTACAAATGTTTTGGAAGTTCAGAATCAGGATAATTAAAGTAAAACTTCGTTTATACTTTTATGCATTTCTCTTAAATTATAAGTCCATTTTCAAAAGATACTTTTACCAATGGCATAACAACAATAAATTATTCGATTTTCATTTATATATCTCTTTCAATCATACACATTACTAAAATTTCCCCCAGACATACTTTTTGGAACTATTGTTCCAGGAATTCGCATTTCTCAAAAGTTTCGATATCGTGTTCATTTCAGACGATATTTTGATTTTATGAACAAATCAAAAATACTCTTCATTCTATGAAATATTTGGTTTGTAAATTATGCTTTTCATTACTCAGAAATCGTCTTATGCATTTCAGACGATATTTTAATTCATTCTAAATAAATTATCTTTAATATAATGGCATCAAATTGCATTTGCATTTTTAAACTAGGAAATTACAATTTTTAGGAGCAAAACAAACAAATTAAAAATACTCTTCGTTATATAAAAATATTTGGCTTCAATATGCTTTTCATTACTCGAAATCGCCTGATGCATTTCAGACGATATTAAAAATACTCTTCGTTATATACAAATATTTGGTTAGAAAAATATGCTTTCATTACTCGACATCGTTTGATGCATTTCAGTCGATATTGAAATTATGTTTAATATAATGGCATTCATTCTACGTTGTGCTTTAAATTCATTCATGACTTTCCGACTAGTAACCAATCAAGGTTTTTATTTTATTTTTAGTACGCTTTTTTACCCCTTTTTTTTTTTTGTAAGGAAATAAAAGGATTAGATATAAAAATTATAAAAATAAAAATAAAAATTATAAAATCGAAAACCAAACAAAAAATTATAAAATTGAAAACCAAATAAAAATTATAAAAATTAAAAACAATCACAGGTTCTGTGATGGGTCTTTTTTTTTTTTTTTGTGGGAACCCTGTATTAACCTTTACCTTTCAGATGCTCCTATTGGCCCTCACCGTTCAGCATGATTTCCAATCAGTGACTTGTAAACAAAGGGTTGGGAGGTTTGTTTACGTTTTTAAGAAATAGTTTACGGCATCGACATCTGGTCCCTAATTGTACCGAATTTAAAACTTAACTTTTGAATTCTTTTCATTTTTTATCTTACTTTTTTATTAATAGTATTTTTTTTTTTTCTTTTTTTTTTTGAGTACCATCAATTGAATTTTTAGAAACTTTAATCTTAATATTTTTTGACTAACATTAATTAAGCAGCCATTAGAATTCTAAACTTATTTATTAATTAAGATGAGGAGGTTGTGGGGTATTTTTCCTGTTGGTACTCCGTAATCGGTACGCCAGTTGCCAGTTGCCAGTGGTTGTGATCTTTGACACTTTGTCAGGTTTGGCTTTTTGATCTGAAGACAACTATATGCCAGGGCGACTTTCGAGCATCAATTATACACTAGGACGACTTTCAACTTTCATAGAATCAGCTATATGGCAGGTCGGCTTTTCCAACTTAATGCATCAGATTGATTCGAGGGATAGCTATTTCAAAACAAATCGACAGTCAAAGTCAAGGACCTCATCCTGGTTGAATCCTCCACAAAGGATATTGTTCAGTTTCCATTAACTTTAATGCTTGTAATCTATGTTTATAAATCTGGTACTGAGAAACCCCGCATATTAAGTTTACAGCTGCTTTAAAAATCCATGATTATTCACCACTTAGAATACAATAATGTTCTGATAATTAATGGCTTTATGTTTCTTTTATCTATCTGTTAATCTAATCATTTTTAAAAATAAAACAAATAATATAAAAAAAAATTTTAAGTCAATTCCTACTTTTTTTCTCACTATATTGCAGAAAGTCCTTTATAAATATTTTTCATTCCTTTTTTTAAGTTGGAAAAAATTATCTCTCTCACACACACTTTCCATCTCTGTTAATTTATTCACATGTTTCATTTTCCATTTTGTTCCCTCCTTGACTCAGACTAGAACCCACAATGAAAAAAAAAAAAAAATCTGAAAGATCAATTTTTTTCCAGCGATCTACACGCTTCACCACTGACGGTATTTATTCCTAAATTTATATTCTGTTAAATATCTCATATAAGAGAAATTTTTTTCTCCCATATAAAACTAAAATTAATTAATTAAATTTAATGAATGAATTAACAGTTTGAAAAAACTGCATTAACATCAAGTGCCATCCACTACAAGTTTAAAAAAAAATTGTATTTGAACTTGAGTGGACGAATAAAAGTATTTTATGAACGATTGAAAATTTGAACAAGATATATATAGGGGAAAGTGTGAACAAATAGTAGGAATTGAATAAACAAAAGAGAACAAAGTTGTCGTACATTTTTACAATACCACACCAGAATCCTTTTATTTTAATACTGACGCTTTACAATTATAGAATTTCTTGCAAAAGTAAGCATGGACAACTATCTGCCAAGTTATTTTACTAGATAAAATTTAAATTGCAAACCACTCGTAATTGAAAATGAATGCAACTAATGACGAGTGAAATAAATTTATATAGGAATTCTTATTTTAATACTTTTACTACAAATTTCTAGAAATAGCAGCCCCATAAGTAAAATGCAACTACTGCAACTATACAACTACTGAAAATGAATGCAAAATGTAAATATGAATACTAAATTTCTAGCAGCCCGTAAAAAATGAACTAAACTGAATGCAACTAAAATGAAAATGAATGCAACTATAAATAAGTTTATATGGGGCTTGCTTGTTTTAATATGAATACTACGAATTTCCAGAAATAGCAGCCCATAAGTAAATGCAACTACTTTTACGCAACTGAAATGTAAATTGCAACTACTCTTAAATGAAAATGAATGCAACTAATGTAGTGTTAAATAAATTTATATAGGAATTCCTTATTTTAATACTTTACTAGAATTCCCAAAAATAGCAGCCCATAAGTAAAAGTACAGAAAAAAATGTAGCAAAAGCCACCTCGCAAAATATAGTTGCAACTTTCCTTACTATCATGACAAGGAACACTAGCCTCCAAAATTTCACCCAATAGATCGATGCAGACAAAACTTAGTTTAGAATTCCTTTAGAGCCTTAAGAACTTCGAGAATATTCAAGAAAGCGAATTCAATGATGCAGGGTTCTCTGTTCGAAAGGAAGAATTTTATCTAACTTTTACATGGGGATTTTTCAGTCGTAGCATTTGCTCGGATTCACGTAAATAAGTTCGCAGCAAAAAAAGAAAGAAAGTTTCTTTATTTTCTTTTCTACGGGCTATGAGTGCATTTTCGGATTGAATTAGTTATACGTGGGATTTTATGAGATGATCAATCTAACGAAACAAAGGCACAATAGGTAAGCTTTATCTGAATCGGAAGAAGAATATAACTGATTTTTGGGGGATTTCAGTGAAGATTTCTGTTGTGTTAGTATTAAAATCACAAAAATAATTCCCTAAAATAATTCTGTTGTTAACTAAAAATAAAAAATATACATATATAGTTCAAAACTAAAAATAATTGTTTATTGGCGTCAGTGTAAACTTTTTTATAAATTGAAAAACTATGCTACTTAAAAAAATTGCTTGTTTTTCTATTAAATGTTTCATAAAATAGAATGTAATAAAAAGAACGAAAAAGTTTTTATTAATAAATATTCTGAAACTGCGATTCACAATTTGTTTTTAAAAACAGAAAAATGACTTCTCAGATGTGTTTATACAAGAAACAAATATTGTTTTGAATCGAGCATTTCTATCAATAAAATCGTGCATTTCAAAATCGAGTAATTTATCAATGAAATTGAACATTTCCATCGGTAAAATCCGTTTTTCTATCACAATCGAATATTTCTGTCAATAAAATTGAACATTTTACATAAACAATTTCTATTAAAGTAGAGTATTTTTATCAATGAAAATGTGTATTTCTATCAAAATCGAATATTTCTGTAAATAAAATTGAATATTTCTATCAATGACATCGAACATTTTTATCAATAAAATCGAATATTTCTATTAAAGTAAAGTATTTTTTATCAATGAAATTGAACATTTGTATCAATAAAATTGTTACATTTGTATCTAAATCGATTGTTCCTATCAACGAAATAAAAGTTATATCAATAAAATCGTACATTTCTATCAAAAAATTGAGTATTTCTGAGTATTTCCAATTAAAACGAACATTTATATCAATAAACTCGAATTCTATAAAAATCGAGAATTTCTATTAACGAAATCGATTATTTTTATCAATAAAATTGTATATTTTATCAATAAATTGTATAATTTTATCAATAAAATCGAGTATCTCTTTGATCGATAGAAGCAAGCAATCGGTTTTCCAACAACGAAATTTATTTGTTCACTTACATTGTAAATAATAAATTTTATTTCTATCTCTTTTCCTCTATTTCTATCTTTATTGTTTGTGTACATATAATTGTGTAATTTTAATAATTAATTGTGTAATTAAATAATAAATTTAATCTCGGATACTTTATATTGTCTGTATTTCAGTGTGAACAGTCACTGTCAGTTTTTAAATCAACTAAAATTTTGGCAAATAATTCCGTTTTCATAAAACGTAAATTTATGAATAGATCACTAAAATAAAGGATCTTTGCAGGATTGAATTCTTCTGAGATTTCAATTATTGGCGGACATTAGTAAATTTTCTTCCAATATTTTCAGAAATTATAGGTAGAACATTTTTCTTGTAAAAAAGATGAGTTTCCTTATCCCAGAAGCAAGAATTGATACGGTTTAGTTGCAATAAGTAACATTTTAAGAAAATAGGCCTACATTTCCACATTTAATCTCTTAAAATAGGTTTCCTTATCCCAGAAACAAGATTTATATAAGGTTTAATTATAATAAGTAACATTGTCAGACAATAGCCCTACATTTCCACATCTTATCTCTTAAAATAAGTTTTCTTATCTCAGAAGCAAGAATTGATACGGTCTAGTTGCAATAAGTAACATTTTAAGACAATAGGCCTACATTTCCACATTTAATCTCTTAAAAATAGGTTTTCTTATCCCAGAAGCAAGAATTGATAAGGTCTAGTTGCAATAAGTAACATTTTCAGACAATAGCCCTACATTTCCACATTTTATCTCTTAAAATAGGTTTCCTTATCCCAGAAACAAGAATTGATAAGGTTTAATTATAATAAGTAGCATTGTAAGAAAATAGGCCCACATTTCCACATCTTATTTCTTAAAATAAGTTTTCTTATCCCAGAAACAAGAATTGATACGGTTTAATTGTAATAAGTAACATTTTAAGACAATAGGCCTACATTTCCACATTTTATCTCTTAAAATAAGTTTTCTTATCCCAGAAGCAAGAATTGATACGGTCTAGTTGCAATAAGTAACATTTTAAGACAATAGGCCTACATTTCCACATTTAATCTCTTAAAATAGGTTTCCTTATCCCAGAAACAAGATTTATAAGGTTTAATTATAATAAGTAACATTGTCAGACAATAGCCCTACATTTCCACATTTTATCTCTTAAAATAAGTTTTCTTATCTCAGAAGCAAGAATTGATACGGTCTAGTTGCAATAAGTAACATTTTAAGAAAATAGGCCTACATTTCCACATTTAATCTCTTAAAATAGGTTTCCTTATCCCAGAAACAAGAATTTATAAGGTTTAATTATAATAAGTAACATTGTCAGACAATAGCCCTACATTTCCACATTTTATCTCTTAAAATAAGTTTTCTTATCTCAGAAGCAAGAATTGATACGGTCTAGTTGCAATAAGTAACATTTTAAGACAATAGCCTACATTTCCACATTTAATCTCTTAAAATAGGTTTTCTTATCCCAGAAACAAGAATTTATAAGGTTTAATTGTAATAAGTAACATTGTCAGACAATAGCCCTACATTTCCACATTTTATCTCTTAAAATAAGTTTCCTTATCCCAGAAACAAGAATTGATACGGTTTAATTATAATAAGTAACATTTTAAGAAAATAGGCCTACATTTCCACATCTTATCTCTTAAAATAAGTTTTCTTATCTCAGAAACAAGAATTGATACGGTCTAGTTGCAATAAGTAACATTTTCAGACAATAGCCTACATTTCCACATTTAATCTCTTAAAATAAGTTTTCTTATCCCAGAAGCAAGAATTGATACGGTCTAGTTGCAATAAGTAACATTTTAAGACAATAGGCCTACATTTCCACATTTAATCTCTTAAAATAGGTTTCCTTATCCCAGAAACAAGAATTATAAGGTTTAATTATAATAAGTAACATTGTCAGACAATAGCCCTACATTTCCACATTTTTATCTCTTAAAATAAGTTTTCTTATCCCAGAAGCAAGAATTGATACGGTCTAGTTGCAATAAGTAACATTTTAAGAAAATAGGCCTACATTTCCACATTTAATCTCTTAAAAATAGGTTTCCTTATCCCAGAAACAAGAATTGATTAAAATAAGGTTTAATTATAATAAGTAACATTGTCAGACAATAGCCCTACATTTCCACATTTTATCTCTTAAAATAAGTTTTCTTATCCCAGAAGCAAGAATTGATACGGTTTAGTTGTAATAAGTAACATTTTAAGACAATAGGCCTACATTTCCACATTTAATCTCTTAAAATAGGTTTTCTTATCCCAGAAGCAAGAATTGATACGGTCTAGTTGCAATAAGTAACATTGTAAGACAATAGCCCTACATTTCCACATTTTAATCTCTTAAAATAGGTTTCCTTATCCCAGAAACAAGAATTGATAAGGTTTAATTATAATAAGTAACATTTCAGACAATAGGCCTACATTTCCACATTTATCTCTTTAAATAAGTTTTCTTATCCCAGAAGCAAAAATTGATAAGGTTTAATTATAATAAGTAACATTGTCAGACAATCCTACATTTCTTTTAATCTCAGAAACAGAAACAAGGATTTATAAGGTTTAATTGTAATGGCTAAGTAACATTGTCAGAAAATAGCCCTACATTTCCACATTTTATCTCTTAAAATAAGTTTTCTTATCCCAGAAGCAAGAATTGATACGGTTAGTTGCAATAAGTAACATTTTAAGAAAATAGGGCCTACATTTCACATTTAATCTCTTAAAATAGGTTTCCTTATCCCAGAAACAAGGATTTATAAGGTTTAATTGTAATAAGTAACATTGTCAGACAATAGCCCTACATTTCCACATTTTATCTCTTAAAATAAGTTTTCTTATCCCAGAAGCAAGAATTGATACGGTTTAGTTGCAATAAGTAACATTTTAAGACAATAGGCCTACATTTCCACATTTAATCTCTTAAAATAGGTTTCCTTATCCCAGAAACAAGAATTGATAAGGTTTAATTGTAATAAGTAACATTGTCAGACAATAGCCCTACATTTCCACATCTTATCTCTTAAAATAAGTTTTCTTATCCCAGAAGCAAGAATTGATACGGTCTAGTTGCAATAAGTAACATTTTTAAGACAATAGGCCTACATTTCCACATTTAATCTCTTAAAATAGGTTTTCTATCCCAGAAACAAGATTTATAAGGTTTAATTGTAATAAGTAACATTGTCAGACAATAGCCCTACATTTCCACATTTTATTCTTAAAATAAGTTTTCCATCCCAGAAGCAAGAATTGATACGGTTTATTCTTAACATTTTAAGAAATAGGTTTTCCCAGAAACAAGGATTTATAAGGTTTAATTGTAGTAAGTATTTACCTCAGAAGCAAGAATTGATAAGGTTTAATTGCAATAAGTAACATTGTCAGACAATAGGCCTACATTTCCACATTTAATCTCTTAAAATAAGTTTTCTTATCCCAGAAGCAAGAATTGATACGGTTTAGTTGCAATAAGTAACATTTTAAGAAAATAGCCTACATTTCCACATTTAATCTCTTAAAATAGGTTTCCTTATCCCAGAAACAAGAATTTATAAGGTTTAATTATAATAAGTAACATTGTCAGACAATAGCCCTACATTTCCACATTTTATCTCTTAAAATAAGTTTTCTTATCCCAGAAGCAAGAATTGATACGGTTTAGTTGCAATAAGTAACATTTTAAGACAATAGGCCTACATTTCCACATTTAATCTCTTAAAATAGGTTTCTTTATCCCAGAAACAAGAATTAATAAGGTTTAATTATAATAAGTAACATTGACAGACAATAACCTACATTTCCACATTTCATCTCATAAGATAAGTCCCAGAAGCAAGAATTGATAAGATTTAATTGTAATAAGTAATATTGTAGGACAATAGTCATACATTTCCACATTTCATCTACTAAGCATTTTAAAGCACATCATGTAATCATCAGATCTAAATATCTAAGACTTACCTTTACCTTAACAAGAAGAATTTACCAAAATTAAAATATATATATCTGCATGTGAACCTTCTTCTCAGAATATCTCCTGCTATTAGCGGTTTCCTTCTCGGAATTCTGCTATGAATTTTTGGAATCTTACTCAAAAACAAGTGCCAAAAATCGAAATTCCATCATGTAGATTCTTATCTGTTATGGCAATATATTGAGCTAATGCTGGAACCGATATTTTTGATATTCCAGTTTCTTCAAAATAGTTCAAAATATCGAAAACGCTTTAGAACTACCGATTCAAAGTGTATTCCATGATTTATTAGTTCTTTGAACACTAGAACTTCTTTCCTATGAATTTTAGAAATCTCACCATAAGAGGGCTTTTTTTATCGCCATTTCGTATTATTGTGAGTAAAATTTTTTTCGAAGAATTTTTGCAATTCGAATTTTAACTTAGATTAGCTAAGTATTTCCACGAAGATCAATTTATTGTTGATTTATATAATTTCATTTTTGCATATGCTTAAATGAGCGTAAAAGAGTATAGATAATCAATAAAAAACAAGTACTGTATGTAAGTTTTTGAGATATAATTTAATGCTAATTTTGCGTGTTTTCAAAATGTATTTATAATTTTTTTTTTCAGATTTTCTAAAATTTTTCTTTTATATTTTTTTTTAGTTTTTCAGATCATCTTGAACACAGACAGGGGACCTTTCAAATAACGTGGATTCCACTTAAAACCACTCACACCATCCATGCCACCACTAAGATTCCAACCTGAAGCCTGTGATACCAAAGGCTAGAGCGCTAGCCACTTGGCCACCAAGTCAACAGCATTTCACTACTTATTACATTTTTAAGCAACATCTCATCTTTTTGAAGATATAGACATTTATTTGTATAAAATTAAAATGAACAAAAATTTACAAAATTTAATAAAAATTAGTATAGATTTTCTAGAAAAAAATATTAATGTACATACACTCCAACTATGTCTTGGTATATTTTAGCTCTAACGGATGTTTGATCAATGCTCCTCTTCCAAAGTTAAGGTTTTGGATTCGATTCCAGCTTGTTAACGAACCGCCACTCAATTGGTAAATTGCCCTATTCCTGGTCCAGTGATAACATGGACAGTTAGTGCAGAAAAAGCCTCTGGATCCAGTTCATTGATGGCGATGGCATGGATGTTTGTAATGGTTCAGAATCCACTTTAAACCGTAGTTCTCTGCCTAATATAAAGGTTAAGGTTGACAACCCGTAAAAAGAAAAATCCCCTGTCTCGAAATCTGCCAGTTGGCAGACGGCCTTGAACCATCATGGGGCAGTTGCGCCAATGAAGATAATAATGTATAATTTTAAAACTCGTCAAAAAAATAATAAATAAAAATATTATTAAACGTGCAGCTATGATACAGATAATTTCAGTATCTAATCCGCTAGAGATGGACGTTGCAATCATCAAAAGCGAGTAGACTCAATGATGATAGTGATATCATGTGTGCATATTACACATCGAACGTTAGGCTGCCTGATATCGGTAATACTAAATTCTCTGAAAGTTCAAGAAAAAAAAAAGTAATATAAAAAAAAAAAATTTTTAAGTCAATAATTTTCATTAATTTTTTTAAAGTTTGTCTGGGGCCATCTATTGGTAGATACCTGCAACTTAAATCTAAAAAAAACTAAAATTAATGAATTAAATTTAATTACTGAATTAATATTTGAAAAAAAACTGAATTAACATCAGTGTCATCCACTACAAGTTCAAAAAAAAAAAAAATGTGCTTGAACTTAAGTGGATGAATAAAAAAGTATTTTATGAACGACTGAAAATTTGAACAAGATATATATATATATATAGGGAGAGTGTGAGCTAATAGAAGGAATTGAATAAATTATTAAAGTAAAAAAGTAAGTAGTATTATAAAAGTAAAAAAATATTATGAAAGTATATATATAAAAAAAATACGAAAACAGTTCTATGGTTTTTCATTACTAATCTAGATTTATTTACTGTATCTGTGTATGTGTGGGCCTGTGCAACCTGATATCGTCCGTTCAGCTGCCAAAATAAGGGAACTTGATTCCAAATTCTCAATATCTCAAGGCGAATGAAAACTAGAAATGAAGGATATTTAAAACATCTAGAATATATTAAATAATAGATCTATTTTAATTTTTAATTTTAATACCCCACACAAGATTAAAGTGACTTCAATGCTTGAAAAATTGTAAAATGTATAGATATTTTTTTCTAAAAAATTGATTTTTTTTTAATTATTAGCAAAAGATATAATTAAAATATTAAAGCCGTATGTTTTGCACAACTTTTTGTCATCAACAACATATTTTCATGTATACAAATATAATTAGTGTATTAGAATGATGTTATAGTTTAACATGCCGAGCATACCTATTATCTTTCGAATGACTAAAAAATATATAGCAGGTTCAGCGTTTCCAGGGTGCTTCTGGGGCTCTAGACTACATCTGCATTGTGCCATTAAAATTTAGAGCAAACACACTCAAGGTGTGAGAACTGGAATTTTGAAACTTTTTATTCTCTTTCTTGAAAATAGTAAAAGAAAAATAAGAAAATATGTCATTCCCAGTATAGACTTGAGATTTATCGATTCGGTCTACTTTATCGAGGTTTGAACCGAACTCCTTCTATTCGAAAATATAACACATTATCCGCTAAATCACTTCATCTGTCTTTTACTAAACTATCATTTAAAAGTTATTTAATTTCAAAAATCAGATGATACCAATATATATTATATATTATTATATATATATATTATTATAACAGCACACTATGCAACTACGGTGACATTTGTATTTTGACTCAATATATAAATCTCTTTAAAATATATAAAGAAAAATATATTAAAAATGTTGCAATACACAATATTTTATTGTACGATACATAAATATTTGCTCACTTTTTATGTTATTTATCAAAATGTCTCCCAAGATTCTTTTAAAGAGCTCGAACAATAATTTTAGCTGTCTTAATTTTATTTATCAATCTTCTCAATAGATGGCGCAACGTTAGCATTGCTTAAAGACCTTGCTTAAAGAAAGATTAAATTTCAATGTGCTTTTAACTTATCGTTGAACATTGTTTTCTATTATAAAAATATAATTTTTTTCAGAAATGAAAGCATAAATAGTAGAGAATTTTTTTGTTGTTTTGTATTTTTTTTTATTTATATTTTACTGTTATTTTTATGTTTTTGTTGTTTTATTTATGTTTTATGTTTTATGTTTTTGTTATGTTTAGTTGCTTGTTTTTTTTTTTTATTCAACATTTTGTAGTTTTTCTGTTTTTCTGTTTTAGTTATTTTGTATTTTGCCAGCAATTCAGCAAGTAGGGAATAATTTTAAAATAACAATGACCATAAAAAATAATAATACTCATGATAATATAAAAATAATAGTGCAAATGAAATATTTCATTCTTTCAGAATACAACTTGAATAATACAATGTTAACATTGTTTTCCAAATTTAGAAAGTTTATTTAATACAATTTTTTCTGGTATGTTTAAAAACTATTAAATTCAATTTTATTTTTAGGATTATGACTTCCATGTTTAAATTTACAGTACTTTCAAACTAATTTACAATTGTTCAAACTAAATTATTATCGTTAATTTCCGAATGTGGATAATATATTCCTATAGAAAGAAGTGCTTCGCATTTAAGTATAATACATAAAAAACCCGTAAAATTCTTAAAAGATATTCTGTCACATTCACCACTTGATCTACTCATTTTTAAAGTTTATCAAGTCGAGTTAAGTTGCCTGTTAGTTTAGTACATTAGCTCGACAGAAGTAAAGTGCATAATATAACGTTTTTTTTTTTTTTTTTTTTTTTTTTTTTTTTTGGCAGGCTACAGTAAGTAATGAAATAAAAAAAAATAAATAAATAATGAAAAAATAAAAATATTAAAATAATAAATAAAAAATATAAAAAAAAATAAATAAATAAAAAGAAAAGAAAAATAATAAAAATAATAAAATAATAATAAAATAAATAATAACAAAAATAATGATAAAAATACTAAAAATAAATAAATAAATTAAAAAAAAAAAAATAAGAAGAAGAAGAAAATAAATAATAAATAAAAAAATAATAATAAAAATTAAAAAATAAAAATAATATTAAATAATATAACGTAAGATAAGCACATTTTTATTTAAAAAAATTTTGTTTTCAACAAATAAACATATTTAAAAATTTATCTTTAATTTACCACAAAAGTAATCCTTTTAAACTATATATAGTTATTTTACAAGTGTATTAATTTTTGAATTAACTAAATTTGAATTGAACTAAAAAAATTAATCTACCTTTCTTATCTTAGACCTGTCATTGCATATGCGAGTCCAGTTTGGGGTTCTACAGCCAATAGCAACTTTCTCGTGCTCGAAAGACTCAAAAATAAAATTATTCGTATGATCTCTGATGCACCCTGGTATTTCAGAAATAATGATATTTGGCACTCTCTGATATTCCTAGTTTCCGCGCATTCGTCGAGAAACTTGCAAAAACTTTTATGACTCCGTTTCCCGATCCACTAACCCTGTTCTAAAGGCTCGTGCTCACCAAGGCGAGAATATGCAAGCGAAAAATTTGACCGATCACTAGCCTCACCGCGGTCGCTTGAAACCGGTTTGCAGTCCGCCGCTTGGAATTGCCCAACTTTCAACTCGAAGCGGAACTTCACTAGGCGTAATGCTATTTCTGACGTTTCGCTGTGAAGGGGTCGAAAAAATTTTGTCACTTGCCTCTTGAATCTTCACGTCTCTCGCCTCGGTGGGAACGAGCCTTAAATGATTTAAAAATATACGACTATGACGTCACTCTACCCAGAAATCGTTAAAGACCTCGCTATACTCTTAACATTAACAAATAATTTCCTCCTTTCTGGAGATTTTTCGGTTTCGCTGTAGCTTCGTTAATGTTTTTCTTTTTATTGCATTTTGTTAATGGATTTATCATCAGTGCTTATTCCTTTAATTTTTTTTTTTTTTTTTTATATTTTTGCTTATGGGATGATTTTTTTTTTTTTTTTACTCTTCTTTTTGTAACTTTGACTTTCTGTCTTAATTGTAATGTTTTTGTTCTCTGATGTTAGAAATTATTATTCCTTCTCTGATTTATTTCTTACAATTGGCAAAGGGCTCGACCACCAGTCACTGTTCACCATTCGCCAAGTGGAGGTGTGGTCGCTGCGCGACCAAGGCACTCCATCAAGTCACCAATAATATCAATAATATATTAATTTTTTACCTCCGTATTAATAAATATTACAATCAGATTATATATTCATGTTTGAGATATTATAATCTTCAAAGAATATATATAGAAATAAAGAAATATTGTTTAAAGAAACAACTTAAAGCTACTGATATTAAATAGGTATTATTTGTGAAAAGGTTATTATTAGTGAAAATATAGATATTATTTTTGTATTATTTATAAATTGTATTATAATCAACAGTTCTAGTAATCGTTATGGTATATAGGACTGCTGTTGCCTGTCTACAAAAAATCAAACATTTTTAATTTTGGCAATATTTATTAGGAAAAAGTTTGTTACAGTTTTAAAGTTTAAGCTCTAAAAAATTCTTATAAAATTGTCTAAATAAAACAGTTCATTATAGTTAATGTTTGATAGAGTCAAAATAATAAAAATGTCTACTTTATTGTTTTATAGCTTTCTATTGACTCCACCAGATGGCGCTCGTAAGGCAGGTGTGATAATCTAGCAAATGAAAAAATGATAATATTCTTATCTAAATAAAAAATAACAACTAAAATGTTTTTTTAACTCTTGCCTATGAACTAAATAAAAAATAAATAAACTTCTAGGTGTTATAGTTTAAAGTTTTGGGGAATACAAACATACCACTCCTGCTTAATATAAAGAGAAATTGACTATCTTTCTTTATACAGCTGGACTGATATGATTTATCCAAATGTTCTGTCTGTCTTAAGGATGCATCTACTCATTTCTATTAAATCCTATACTATTTATTACTTACTTCTGTTAAATCCTATACTATTTATTACTTACTCTATTAAATCTAATCTCTACTTATTTCTATTAAATCCTAATCTCTACTTATTTCTATTAAATCCTATACTACTTATTCTATTAAATCCTATACTATTTATTACTTACTTCTATTAAATCCTAATCCCTACTTATTTCTATTAAATCCTATACTATTTATTACTTATTTCTATTATAAGTAATAAACTAGTCCTAGTAATAGTTACTAGTAATAATAAAGTCCTATACTATTTATTACTTACTTCTGTTAAATCCTAATCTCTACTTATTTCTTTTAAATCCTAGATTATTTATTATTTACTTCCGTTAAATCCTATACTATTTATTACTTATTTCTATTAAATCTATACTATTTATTACTTATTTCTATTAAATCGTATACTATTTATTACTTATTCCTATACTATTTATTTCTTACTTCTGTTAAATCTACTATACTATTTATTACTTATATCTATTAAATCCTATACTATTTATTACTTACTTATGTTAAATCCTAATCTCTACCTATTTCTATTAAATCTATACTATTTATTACTTATTTCTATTAAATCCTATAATTACTTATTTCTATTAAATCCTATACTATTTATTACTTATTTCTATTAAATCTATACTATTTATTACTTACTTCTGTTAAATCCTAATCTCTACTTATTTCTATTAAATCCTATACTATTTATTACTTATTTCTATTAAATCGTATACTATTTATTACTTATTTCTATTAAATCTATACTATTTATTACTTATTTCTATTAAATCGTATACTATTTATTACTTATTTCTATTAAATCCTATACTATTTATTACTTATTTAGTAAATCCTATACTATTTATTACTTATTTCTATTAAATCCTATACTATTTATTATTATGCCTATTAAATTCTATACTATCTATACTTATTTCTATTAAATCCTATAATTTCTATAAAGTCCTATACTTTTCCAAAAAGCTGATGAGTCAATTTATCAGATCAGAAACCCGGTTCCGTAATAAATACTGTAAGGCAATGAATCAATTGACATTACTGAGAGTCACATGTAACTGAACCGTAATGGCAAGAAATTTGATAATGGGATAATAATGGCACGAAAAGAAATATTTCTCGAACAAAAAAAAAAAAATTACAGATGGGAGCTTACAAAAGTCATGGGTAGGGAAATAAGTAGTGCTTTATAATGAATAATTTATGATGGATATAGTATGGAGGCGTGGATCCCGGAGGATATGCAGGCGTAACACCAGGATATGCGTGGGGTCTTGATTCAGTGTTGTTCACGGATACAAACTAAATTATTTCTCAAAATAAAAACGTGATGTTTAGCTGTCATATTTATTGAATTTGCAAAGACAATACTGCACAACTGCAACACATAATACATAAAACATAATTATATAGCAAATATTTTCGAAATCATCTTAAAAGCCAGTTCATTTGAGTGTCTTTGTACCCTCCGTACTGCCTGAACTCTTCTTTCGCTCTTCTAGGGCTCTGGCGCTCGGTACCACAGGTTTCGGGTTCGAGTCCAGCGGTGCCATGGATTTAAACTGTAGGACCCTGTCTGTTTAGCCTAAAGTGTGTACAAGATGACCGTAGAGCGACAAACCAAACCAATCTTCTTTCGACTATTGTACCCTCGTTAAAGCTTGTTTGGAGAATGGATGGATTTTTTTCTCAAGGAAAAAAACCTTTCTTAAAGAAGTAATTTATTTTCCCACCGTTGGTCACAAAAAAAAAAAAAAAAAAAAAAAAAAAAAAAAAAAAAAAAAAAAAAAAAAAAAAGGCTGGTATTATAATTTGATGAGTTTTGTTAAAAAAATATCAATGAAAACTGCAGTGTTCAAGAAAATTCAATAGAAAATTGTTAAAAAGTTTCATGGTCTTATCATTTCATATTAAAATCTTAGTATAAAAAAATCTTTATTAAGATCTGTGTTTTACTCGTATTTAAATGTAATCATCTAACAGAATGATTTGAATAAAATCAATCCAACTAAACATTTAATTGCCAATTAGTGCAACAATTTTTAAACGGCAAATTTAAAGAGAAAAAAAAATTACCCCTTTTTTACTTTTTCATTATTGAACAAAATGTATCATAGTCTTGATATAAATCTAGTGTAGTATTTTATTTATAGTATTGTTAGCATTTTCTTTAATACAAAATTAGAATATCAGGCTCAAAATGAACAGTTTTGCTATTTTTATCCATGCTGTTTACTAGGTTTTTTCCAGGTATTTATTATCTATATATTTCGTCTGACAGAAGAATGTAATGTGAACGATAATGAATGTTGCGTAACATTGACTCGGCCACTCACCTTACTGTTCATTGGGAGGCATTGTTAACACAATAACGTAGAAACGCTTATAGATTCAACAAAAATATTTCAAAAGTAAAATTAAACTGTCACATTCACTGATTCGAATTCACATTCAGTCTATTCCGCTATTTAAAAGATAGATTCTATATCTTATTAAAACTGCACAGTTATAATCCCATTGTCTAAGAGTCATTTAGGATTATCTTCGCTCTTAGAGGAAGACCCTCTTACCTCACTGACCCTGCAGTGCTAAACTTTCAGCTATTTCATCTTTTCAAATTAACTGGCCGGTGACACGTCTATTAGCAGACCCAGCGTTTCCTGGCTACAGAAATTCAAAGAAGTTTAAGTTTTCATTCATGGCATTAAAGTGCTTATAAAAATATCCATCCTCTTAAGTTTATCACTCACTTTATTTTGTATCATTTTTTAAAAAAACCCTTTGATAAAAATAATAATGAATTTTTCAGCTATTTCTTATATTTTTAGTTTTGGTATATTTAAAAAAAAAAAAAAACCAAAAAAGTGCAAAGGAACCAAGAAAAAAATCTCAATAGCAGATGAAAAACACTAATATTAAGAAACTAAATTACTAAGATTATTAAACGATTAAGAGATTATGATTACTAACGATTAAAAATTACTAAACGATTAAGAATTGTGGTTTGTCAACTTAAAAATAAACATTATTATACATTATCAATACTATTAAAGAAAACATACTTATGAATAACTATTTATAAGCAAAAAATTTTGAAAAAAAAAATAAAAATAACCTATATTATAGAATATATGACAGAAACAAAAATATCTTATAAAAAGAATACGATCGTATGAGCAAAAATTAAATATGTGAAATAACTAACTTTAATTCAATTAATGTTTTTAACAATTGACTTTAAATTAAAGAATCTTTCTGAATTAAGCCACTAGATGGAGCCAGATATTACAAGGTAGAATCCAACAGACACGTGAGGAAGAAAATTATTTTTGTTTAATTAAAAAAATATATTCATAGTTTATTCGAAATATCATGGCTAGACACATTATTATGACATTTAAGTAACATTGAAATACCTTACATATATACAAGATTCATTTATATATATATTGGATAACATTTATGAAACCATAAATATTTGAAGCCACTTAAACGTTTGTAAAACACTATGAACTTCTTTTTGGATTGATTGAATTTAATTCTATATATCAGTAACAGAGAAAAAAAAAAGAATAATCTACTGTATTTTACTAGAATAGCCTTGTACTCTGTAGCCTACTTCTGCCAATCATCTCTTAAGCAAAATAAGGTTGCCCCTTATTGATTGCGTGCAACATTTAATATTCCTTTGAACGTTTGCATCGATTAATGGAGTAGTAAATAATAACTGAGCTCAATATAATACTTTATAGACTTTTTCAGACTCGGAGTTTTAACAAAAGCTTTAATTGAAATGTGCCCGTTTTTGTGATAAAATGTGCCCTGAGCCATATTTTCGCCTGGTTTTCAAACTATATTAAAAATGTTTTTTTTTTTTGTGAAATGTACAAGGATTGGGATTTCTTCGTTTTGGACAGTAAACTTGTTTAGTATTTTGAACATGTTATTTAGTATTTTATATTTAATTAGTATTTTATATTTAATTGGTATTTTATATTTAATTAGTATTTTATATTTAATTAGTAGTTTATATTCAATTAGTAGTTTATAAATTTATTAGTATTTTGAACAGGAAACACTACTTGGGAGAATTAACGTTACTACTGTAATTTGAAACGAACATTAAAAGCTCAAAATTCATTTATAATGTGGTTCCAAGTTTAGTACAATTTATCGGACTGTACGTGGTTCTCTCAATAATAATAACTCTTCACAATAATAACTCAACCTCAATAATAATAAGTCAGAGCACTAAGTTGACAAACTTCTAAGAGAGGTACTGTACACCTAGAAGACACAGAATCACATCGGAAATGTTTTCTAAATGTTGTAGATGGCATTACATGGGCGCGAGAGTTTCGAACTTTCTTGTAGAGACCAATTATTTTACACAATGACGTGACGGTAATAAGATGGTTGATCATACGAATGCGGAACTAAGGGATATGCATCTGGCTTGCGGGTCTGCGGAGAGCAATGAAAAGCGCTCATACGCACAACGATATCGGATGAGGTGTACTGCCAGCCATATCTTCTTTCCACGTTCCTGAATGACAGAGTGTCTAGCACTCTGGCGCTCGGTGCCATAATTTTGAGTCCCGGGTTCGATTCATTGGGTTCGACCATAGGGTTCAAGTCCTGGCGGTGCCATAGATGTTTGTAGTAGTTCGGGATACACTTTAAGCCATAGGACCAGGTCTAATAGGATCGTATAGAATTGTCTTGATGTTTAGTCAGTGTTCAGTCCTCTTGGTACCTCGTCAAAGTGAAGCTGCATATTACCCTTAGACATGGCACTGTCGCCTGCGAAGGGGTCTTCTGGACCTGGTATAGGCTTTCCTGCACCAGGAGGATTAGTAACAACATATCTTCTTTCTACACCTGCACCAGCGGTTCTCTAATAATGGTTCTTTTTAAATCAGCGTGAAAATGAGAGTACGACCGAGTCGAGTTAACTCCGACACAATCTTGCTCTGAGGGACTCCATCTTACCGCGAGAAACAAGCCACATTATCTCTGGTTGTGAGTGACAGCTGGTCGTAAATAAGGTCCGCGTAAAAGTTTGATGTATGGAAAAAACCAACTCTAGGCTGAGTGAGTTTGAGACTCATGACATACATGGAGTGTTGTGAAAAATCCGGCTTGTAATTGGTTAGCGAATCTGACTCAATCGTTCTCATTTTTTGTGTGGGCGAGGCTTAATGAGCTATATCATGAATCTTGAACGAATAATTCGGGCTTAAGAATCCAGAATAAGAAATTTTTTTAAAGAAAATTTTCGGGAATAAGATGGGGCTGTACTGGGTCTGGTATAGGACAATCCGAGTTCCAATACGCGTTATAGCGGATGAAAGGTGTGGATTCTGCTTAGAAATATCATAAATTATAGTTCAAGTTTGTTATTGTTGGCCACGTTACTTTTTTTGTTGTATATTTATTAATAAACGACACATTCTATTACGTGGTGTCCTTTAATACTAATTGTATTAAAGGGCACCATCCTACTTCTTCTACTAAATGTGTCTTTCTCATGGGTCAGAGACTTGAACCGTAACTCAAAAACACGAGAAGATGCTAATAACCTGCGAGAAGAAGATCTTAAGGCTATATTTAGATCTATCAGAGAGGGTGATGTTTGGCGGAGGCATTACAATCATGAAATTGGAATTTTTTTTTTGGAGAAATGGATATCATAAATTATTTAAAGTCAAAGAGAATTCAATGGCTAAGACACATAGAGAGAATGGACGATAGCAGAGGCACAAAAATTTCGACTAGATAATTTTGAGAGATAATTAGATAACTAGATTCCATAATTTTGATGAGAGGTTATTTGCCACTAATCCTGGCGGATATGCAACAGATTCAGAGTTACCCAGTAAACACAAGGAGGACCTGCTTCACTCCAGTCACTTTTTGCCACCACAATTTGAAATGAATATCATATTAGAATTCTTCTCTTAACCTCTTCGACCCCAATGGATGAACTTTCCGGCCTATGGATTAATCGTGCCTAGCCATACACACTGAAGCTTTCGTTTCGGCATCATTTGTTGAATTCGAACTCAACATTCTTAATTCGGTAAGTGTTCAACAGTTACCCAAATGGGCCATCAAGCCTAATAAAATTTATTGCTTCTGTGAATGATGTTTATACAAAAGAGGAATAAAGAATTGTAGGTGTAAAGAATAGCATATTGAGAAAAACTCTGGTACGGTGTATTTTATAATGATTCATAAGACATTGTCTTCGAATCAGTTGTGGAACGCCTCTTTGAGATAAATCAATGAATTCAACACACTTTCTATTTTTCATATGTTTTGCTTCATTTTTCGTTTCATTTTTCACTTTCTATTTGTCATTTATCATCATTAATTACTTTTTAATTTTCTAATTATGTTTTAGGTTATCTAGTTATCTTTATTAGATCAAATTAATATTTCGTCAGGTAAAATATGTTGAAAAATCTGTAAGAATTGCAATCGAGTTTAACTTTCCATTCAAAATTTTAGTTCAAAGTTATTATTGTTGTTGCCGTATCCTCTGAAGAGTACAAGGGAATTAACTATCGTGGTGCTTCCGAATAATAGTGAATATGTTGATTGCCAGTATAAGTCTCCAACAACACGGAGTATAAATCCTGTTCCGAGGAATGGTCCAGACAATGCATGGTGACTGCAACAGATGGGCAATCAAAGACATGACGAGGAGTAAGCTCAACATCAGGGCATCAATCTTTTACGTGAAAATCAATTAACCTTGTCCCTTTATTAATTCTAATTCTCCACTTTTTTGCCTTGTTTTACACCTTTGTGGAAATCAATTAACCTTGTCCATTTAAATTTAACTTTAATTATCTACCATCCATTTTATTGGACTTTTTATATTTCATTTGCAATTCGATTCTACTAATGTAGAAAAAGTACCCTAGGAAAAATAAATTCGTAAATAATCTCGACATCAGAACAGTTGCCCCATTTTTTGGTATTTTGCAACGCCATCAGCAGTAATTTTCATATTTTTGCGGTGCTTCATTCTTAATCTTGTGATAGTAGTAGCTGTTTTGCTGTCGACATTTAGTTCTGTAATTTGGTATTCAGTTTTGATCTTAGAAGGAATTATAAGTTTAGATTTGACCAAGGCATTTGCATCTGCAAGGAAAGATTAAGAAAGTGTTTTTACTGAATGATATTCGATTGTTTTTTACCAATAGTTCTGAAATTCGATTTCGTTCTACCTGTCGAATATACAAATGATTTTATAAATTTACTGATTAGGTAAACGAAAAGAAATTTCTCAATTTGGTTGTCATCCTAATCTTCATTTATTTGCCATCGTCATTTAGCATGTAAGAAAGCATAAAGCTATTTTTATTGTAGAACGATAAGAAAAATAAGACCCAATTGCATGTTCGCGTTGAAAAACGCTTACGAGTAGAAAAAAGCATTTACTATTCCTTTTAGATGGCATTGTTTTAAAAATTTTAGAGTGCTTATAAGAATTTCTATCAAAAAAGAAAAGATAACATTCATAGCAATAAAAGTGTTATCACAAACGTTATCGAAGTACGACGAAGACGCCTTCGAATTTCAAGCACATCGTTTTGTAGCGACAGCTGGCGCTAGTCTAATATTTTTTGTAAAATAAAATAACAATTGTTTCTTCTCTCAACGAAAAAGTGAGTATATTTAAAATAAATTAATAGTTATAAAAATAATTAATAGTATTCCTTATATATTCGATGTTATCCGTTAATTATAAATTTTTACAGCTTGCTTTATTTCTTTTATGTGGAAATCAATTAGCCTTGTTCATTTATTAATACTAATTCGCCACTTTTGTGCCTTGCTTTATTTCTTTGATGTGGAAATTAATTAGCTCTGTCCATTTATTAATTCTAATTTCCCACTTTTGTGCCTTGCTTTATTTCTTTGATGTGGAAATCAATTAGCTTTGTCCATTTATTAATACTAATTCGCCATTTTTGTGCATTGCTTTATTTCTTTTATGTGGAAATCAATTAGCCTTGTCTGTTTATTAATTCTAATCCGTCACTTTTGTGCCTTGCTTTATTTCTTTTATGTGGAAATCAATTAGTCCTGTCCATTTATTAATTCTAATTTTCCACTTTTGTGCGTTTCTTTATTTCTTTTATGTAGAAATCAATTAGCCTTGTCTATTTATTAATTCTAATCCGTCACTTTTGTGCCTTGCTTTATTTCTTTTATGTGGAAATCAATTAGCCCTGTCCATTTATTAATTCTAATTTTCCACTTTTGTGCGTTTCTTTATTTCTTTTATGTAGAAATAAATTAGCCTTGTCCATTTATTAATTCTAATTCACCATTTTTTGCCTTTCTTTAATCCTTTGTGGAAATCAATTAGTCTTGTCTATTTATTAATTCTAACTTGCCACTTTTGTGCCTTGCTTTATTTCTTTTCTGTAGAAATCAATTAGCCTTGTCCATTTATTAATTCTAATTCGCCATTTTTTGCCTTTCTTTAATCCTTTGTGGAAATCAGTCTTGTCCATTTATTAATTCTAATTTTCCACTTTTGTGCGTTTCTTTATTTCTTTTATGTAGAAATCAATTAGCCTTGTCCATTTATTAATTCTAATTCGCCATTTTTTGCCTTTCTTTAATCCTTTTTGGAAATCAGTCTTGTCCATTTATTAATTCTAATTCGCCACTTTTGTGCCTTGCTTTATTTTTTATGTGGAAATCAATTAGCCTTGTCCATTTATTAATTCTAATTCGCCATTTTTTTTTGCCTTGCTTTATTCCTTTGTGGAAATCAATTAACCTTGTCCATTTATATCTAACGTTAATTATCTAATTATTGTTAATTATCTAATTATCGTTAATTATTGTTGCTTCCATTTTATTGGACTTTTTTTATTTTTTATTCAAAATTCTATTCTACCAATGTAGAAACAGTATCTTGAGAAAAATAAATTCGTAAATAAGTACTTTTAAAAATATATAAAATAAAGTTCGTTTTGCTTCACATTAATTAAAAATTATCCTTTTACACAGTTTATTGTACATTGTTTAATTTTCCAATTTTTGAAATGTTAGTCATTTTCCTTTTTTAGAAAATATTCCCTTTTTTTGAGAGTGGGGGAGGTCCTTTAATTGAAATTATTATTTTTATGTCATATTTTTGTTTATGAATAATACTTTTTATACAATAGTAAGACTATCGTATCAGACATGTAAAAGTATTTTTAATTTCTAAAAAATGATTACGTATACTTTTTTGGACTCATTTAAAGCAATTTAATTTCAAAATTGATGAAAATCGCCTAAAAATAAGAACTTGAATCGGTTTACTGTTATGATAAACGTTTTCTTATTTGAGAGAGATACATAAATCACCATTATCATCATTGTATAAAATATTTGCCACAGATTTTTTAAAATTTTAATTAAAAAAAGCTGTTAAAAAAATCAGTTAAAAATACGACTTTGAATCGATTTACTGTTATGACTGACAAACGTTTTCTTAATAATATCATCATCATTATCATCATTTTATTAAAATTTTGCCATATATTTTAGGTAAGAAACGTTTACAAAAATTAGAGAATTAAATTAAAAATATTGCTTTAAATAAATTATACTAGACTTATACATTCAGTTGAATAATACAAAACATTGCTTTAATTATATAATAATTATTAGTGTTTTTATAAATTTGTCTAATTGGTTAATAAAGATAATCTATAATACTGATATTTAGATAATTACAAAATATTTAATGATGCTAAATATATAGAAAAACATGTTAGGCCAGGAAAGCATATTGAACTCTTTTATCTTAAAAGAGGCGTTTCTTAATTGTTTTCAAAAGCGCCATTGCCTTAAGAAACATTGCCCTATTATGAAAATAGACTGTACCAGAATCATTGCATATAAATGCATAGTAAATACTCTTTCTCGAGTTAATTGTACAGTAAGTACACATATTCGTTGTAAGTTATAGTACACATTTTCGAGTAATTACAAGTAGAGTATATTTATTTACAGTAAGCATTAATAAATAACAAGTAATATAAAAAAAAAAAATTAAGTCAATTCCTACTTTTTGTTCACTCTATTGCAGAAAAGTCCTTTATAAATAATTTTCATTCCTTTTTTTTTTTTTTTTAGTTTCTCTGGCGCCATCTACTGGTAGATACATGTAACTTAAATCTAAAAAAAAACTAAAATTAATTAATTATATTTAATTACTGAATTAATATTTGAAAAAAACTGAATTAGCATTCGGTGTCCTCCACTACAAAAAAAAAAAAAAAAAATGTATTTGAACTTGAGTGGATGAATAAAAGTATTTTATGAATGATTGAAAATTTGAACAAGATATATATAGGGTGAGTGTGAGCTAATAGAAGGAATTGAAAAAAAGTAATTTTAATTGAAGGGGATCTGGCTTTGACCTGGTTTCATTTGGGAAACTTTAAATTTAATTAAAGCCTTCCCTTAAGAACAATTTATCTGCTATTTTTTTTTTTTATCTAGGAATTTAAAAAGGGTTAAAATTAGACAAACTTGAATAAATTAACATAAAATTTGAACAATAAAATAATGTGCTAAATAAGACTTATCGAATTGGGCAAAAACTACTGGATGATTTTATATATGTATAAAGCCCGACTCGTGGCTTAGTGGTGAGCATTAGGACTGAGGTTCAATCTGCTGGCGGGTTTGTTGCAGACATTGTTTCAAAAAACGCGGAGATTCGATGGCGTTTGTGTTGTTCAGCATTTTGCCTGATAAGTTGCACTACCTGGTGGAAGTTTTCAGGGTTTTCTCAAATACGATACACAAATGCGTGATAGTTCCTCCTAAAAGTCCTCCCGGAAGTATGCCCTCCCTCTTCCAAGACACGAGGCCAAGTCAGACTTGTTCCTGCGGGTGCTCCATCACAACAGAACCTGCCCCTCCTTTTCCTCTTTCCATGAGACCGTATGGGTTCATCGACTCTGTTTAGATGTTGCTGTCCAACAAATGGGACAAGAAACAATAATAACATATACATAAAAAGAGAAACGATTCTTAATTCCTAGGAATTTAATATTTATTCAGGAGATAGATATAACGAATAATTCAATAAAACATTGCCCATATTCTGGTTTTAAAAAAACTTGTTATCCGGCTTTGCATTGATTTGCAGTCTTTGTGAAAATTCTTCTTACTTACTTTTCTTTCCAATCTTTTTCTAATGGAGTAAGAATGATGAAATTTTGGGATGGTTAGAGGCACCCGCTCATCAGAGCACAAACATGATCTATTAGTGACAGGCTTGGAGATCTGACCGGCCATGATTTCCAAATTTTTTTTCCCCCATGTTGAACAATAAAAGGCAAAATATCAAAATAAAAAGAATATCCTGAGTTATCCTGAATATCCTGAATGAAGATAATCAATAAAAATTCTTGCTATTATTGAATTATATTGAAATGTAAGTCCTGGGTTACATGAAAAAAAATAGGCCGAAAAATAATGTTCACAGACAGACATTCAGTAAGGATGTCACGGATTTCAACCAAAGGTGTCTGTTTATTATTTTAAATGGCCCCTCAAGGCTGTTTGTTGGATATTCTGTTGACATGCGGTACGTCTCCAGACCTACATTCATAGCTGATCTTTTTGAAGTAATATATATGACAATAAAACATTTGTATCCAATGCATGAGATTACAAATTAAATGAGACCGAGACCAACACAAAGGCAGTTGTAAGTGTACATAGCTGAGAAGCTGTAGGCCAAGTGAACCCTCACATGTGATTTCTGTAAATTATATATAAATTGTTAATGCAATCATAAATGTACAGGTCACACACCAGAACGTTGAAAATGACCAATTATATGGTGTAAGCAGTATCTGTAGGATTTTTTATTAATTCAACCGCTGTCTTTTTTTTGATGCTGTTCTCTATGCTATTGATGTCAACAGCAACGATCATCTTGCCCTTCTTTCAACTCTATTGTACATCCTGTCTCAAATGGTGATAACGCATTATTGCATTTGATAATGCATATCTCAAATGGTGCATATGCAAAAACAATTCCTTCAATATAATATACTATTCAAGTGTGCTGTATTTTTTATGTGGTGAAGTGGAATAAAATTTTGCTCAGAAAATTTAGAATAGAGTTTTTAATCAATAATGTAAAAAAATATATATATATATATATCCTATAAATTCGCTTTATATACATTTCCAAACTTTTTTTGTCTAAAATTTTGAATTATTCTTCAATCAAACATGTCTCTTGCCGTTTTAAAATAAAAATAACATTTTGTTTTTTAATGACTTTACTCTTATTTTTGTACTATTTCTGAGTTTCGAAAGGCATGAATTCGCATAAAGCTGAATCTTCAGGATAACAGACGTGTTATATTGGGCTACCTGTACTTGATACGAAAAGTATATGTAAAAATTATTCTAAAATAAATAAAATATTAATGCAATTAAATTCAATCACTACTTTTTTTTTCTTTCCTTAAAAAATAACATTTATTCTTCAATTTGTTTGTTTGAAGAAAATGTAAACTAATTTAATTTTATATTTTGAAACTACAATAAAAGCCAAAACTATCAAAAGAAAAAGAATATACTGAGTTATCCTGAATATCCTGAGTTTCTGAAAATTATGAAGGATGACATGGAACTTTATGAGCAATAAAAAAATTTTTATAAAAAAAACTGCATTGCGATTACTTAATATTTATATTGAAATTCGCTGCCAAAAAATTTTAAAACTTTTTGGCTTTATACGCAGTTGCATGTTATGAAGTTTCGCGGTACGTGATGTTTACATTATAAAACTTTATAACTAAAATTATGACATCAAAGATATATAATTTAATAAACCCGAATACATTTTATATTAAAAATAATAATTCCTCCAAAAATATAAGCTATGTTAATTCCAATGTTTAAATGTCCCCTGTTATAGTTACTGGGCATGTTTTTCAATTATAATTCTTTATATAAAATCCATAGTTTTAACACATAATTTACGCATAGTTTCACACATTGTTCCATAATACACAGTTTTTAATCTATATATTTTTTTTATAAATATAAAATATTTTTTATAATGAGAGTAAAATAAAATGTTGGATCTTTTAAAATGAGATAAGTAATTATTGAAATTAAATAAAACTATTCATATTTCTACAACTAGAGATATTATGCAAAAATATTATAAAAACATATAAAAAATTATACATATACATTGAAATATTTCCCCAATTTATTTACAATTAAATTTGATTAAATATAGTGAACGTAATTAAAAATTTAATTAAATTCTCTATATCTAAATATGGTAAATATAGTAAATTTAATATAATAAATTTTGTAAAATTATTAAATTTGTTAAATATAGTAAATTTAATTAAATGTACTGTATTTAAGTGTAGTAAAATTATATTTAAATATAATTTCTTTTTTATATTTCTTAAGAAAGGATTTTCAAAGATTTTTATTTAAAAAATAGCATAATAATGCTATATAATTTAATCAATAGACAAATTATTTTTTTCCAATTCTTTAAAAGAATCAGTTAAATATCGATGAACTTTTTTTGTCCGTCACTTTCACAAAGTATACCTATTGATTAAGTAGAGGGCTGTCATTATATAATAAGACGTAACGAGACGGGCTGTCATATAATAAGACGTAATTTACGTAACGCGATATTCCTATTTTAAAAACATACCGGAAAGAAAATTCTCCACACAAAATATTTTATTTCTATTTTAAATATTGAACTTCATAAGCAAATTATCTTACAAATTGTATTTTATGAATAAAACACAAGCAAAACCTTTTAAGGCAATACCAAATTTGTACAAATTTTAAAGAAATTACTAATTGCCTTCGTAAAATATATCTGTATAAAAGCAACATAGGTTTATTACATTTTTGGCTTTACTCGTAAGCCTATAACATTCAATAAAATCTATGAGAACCTTTTACCCTGTAACGTTTAAATTATTTCACAGAAATAATCTTTCATTCTGAAAAAAACTATTTTAAAACTGCCGTAATGATTCATTTAAAAATTGCATGCTTCTGTATTATTAAACTGCACCTTGCCAAATCGATTTCATTATTGTATAAGGGTTGGTCTTGAACTTATGTAACTAATGTAAACAATTTTCTGCGTGTTTTTCATGTTATGATGTCTAAAACAAAGCAACTAAAAATCAATAATAAAGAACTTACTTAACCATACAATTGATTCATTGTTGCAAATGATGGACTTTCAAAAGTATTTTTTAAATCTAATTTAATATCGGTTTGTAAAATTATGTCATGCTTTTCATTTGTGATATATTTTTTTGTTTATATGTAGAATGAATTTTGAATCATTCAATTAATATTTAAATCATAAATAACTATTAATTACTTAATTAACTATTTTTATTAATTATTTAAAGTTTTTATCATGGTCTTTCTCCTGAATAATGTTTCCCTCGTGTATACAAAGCATTGTTTATTGCAAAGCATTTTTTGCGATAATATTCTCCTTTCCAGAGATAATTTTCACCATTCTTCTTTAACTATTTTTTATTGCAATATGTTTTCTAAGAGTAATATTTTCTTAGTGCTAATACATTGGGAATTATTCTAGTTATGGAAATAATTATAATAAAAATATTTTTAACTACATCAAAATCTGTAAAGTACTTCAGATTAAATGTGATAAATGTATAGTGAACAAAATTAAAAAAAAAACACACCGCATAGATAAAATAATTGAAAACCATAATCTAAGAAATCCAAAATTTCGTCAGTTTGTCGTTCTATGGTCATTTTGTGCACACTTTGGGCTAATTAGAACGGGACCTACAGCTTAACGTGGAGTCAAGAACTCAAACAAATATCCATTCCACAATCAGGATTCGAACCTGAAACCTGTGGTATTAACTGCCAGGTTTGGTTTGGTTTGCCGCTCTACAGTCATTTTGTGCATAAGGGCTAAACAGACCGGTACCCATAGTTTAAAGTGGATCCCGAACCACTCACAAACATCCATGCCCCCGCCAGCATTCCAATCTGAAGCCTGTCGTACCAACGGCAAGAGCGTTAGCCAATTGGCCATAAAAATACTGTCAGAGAAATCAGCTTTGATTTTTTTCACTCTTAAAAAATTATATTTCAACAATTCTGATGTAAAAGAACTATTTTCACATTACCAATAGATGTTACCAAAAATCTGAATCAATGTTGCAAAAATAACAATAAAAACACTTCATTTTGTGTTTGTGATTGATTGAGATTGTACGACAAATATTTCTACGATGTTTTTATGTTCTTGTGACTCATCCTGAGTGTCCTGCAGCGCAGGACATCCATGAGTAGTCTACTCATAAACATAGGGAATGATGGGCAGCTTCTTTTGTGATGGAACATCCGTCGGTAGAAGTCTGACTCGGCTCGAAAGGGCAGTGCCTTCCTCGGAGGACTTTTTAGGGAACTACCCAGCATTTGCATATCCTATGGGAGAAAAAACCTGAAAACTCCCACCAGTCAGGTTTTATTAAAAATCCCAGGGTTGAAATTGATGATAGCGGGGCGAACTAGTTAAGAAAATGATGTTAAAAAATGTGATGAAATAAATATTTAATATTATTTGCTATCCTATTCTACATCTGTTAATTTGTGATATGCTTTTACATTTATGTACGCGATTAATTTTTGTTTATTTACAATGCAAACACATTTATTTTTTTTTTTGGTGTAGTTTCTGGGAGATGCAATGAATTCATATCAAAGAAAAATTGATTTGAGATACGAGACTTTTGACTTGATTATTTAACTCGTTAATAAACTCGTATTTTTATATTAAATTTTCTAAAACATTAAAGACGTTGAACTGGTTTATGTACTAGAAGATGAACTAGGCTGGATCTTTTTGAACCTGTTGGTTGTAAGATTTGAAATGTTACTCTTTCGATATAAAATAAATAAAATTCATAAGAACCAAAAACTAAATCTTTCAACATTTGATTAAATTAATTTCCTTGCAGTGGTAGAATATTTAAGATCGATTTTTTATTCCAGGTTATTTCACAAGGGCGAGGCGTAACTTTCATTTTGTGTGCTGTAGATGTCTATGCACTTAAGAGGAAGCAAAGACATGATGCGAAACGAAGACGAGTACGTATTCATTGTTTTCATTTATCTAAATAATAAATTAGTTTTTGTTTTCAGTCTTACATTTTGCCTGCCATGGTAAATTGTACAGAAATCAATCTGATTTCTAATTCATAAAACAATAAAGAAGGAATCTTGAAATCTTAGAGAATATATCTTATGTATTTTGTTACATATCTCAGTATGAATATATCTTGTTACGTATTTTGTTACATATCTTAGTATGAATATATCTTGTTATATATCTTAGTATAATTTGTCAATGATTTTTTTGTTATGTAATTTGTTACATATCTTAATATGAATGTATCTTCTTATGTAACTTTTACATATCTTAACATTGAAGTATCTTACGCAAGTAATATTTTGCATATCTTAACATTAAAAAGTATTATATTAACTTTATGTTAACATTGAAGTATCTTACGCAAGAAGTAATATTATCTTGTTACATATCTTAACATTGAAGTATCTTACACAAAGAAATATTAACTTGTTACATATCTTAACATTGAAGTATCTTACACAAGAAGTAATATTAACTTGTTACATCTTAACATTGAAGTATCTTACACAAAGAGTAATATTAACTTGTTACATATCTTAACATTGAAGTATCTTACACAAGAAGTAATATTAACTTGTTACATATCTTAACATTGAAGTATCTTACACAAGAAGTAATATTAACTTGTTACCTATCTTAACATTGAATGTATCTTACACAAGTAATATAACTATTACATATCTTAACAATGATATCTTACACAAGAAGTAATATTAACTTCCTGTACATATCTTAACATTGAAGTATCTTCAAGAAGTAATATTAACTTGTTACATATCTTAACATTGAAGTATCTTACACAAGAAGTAATATTAACTTGTTACATATCTTAACATTGAAGTATCTTACACAAGAAGTAATATTAACTTGTTAAGTATCTTATATCTTAACATTGAAGTATCTTTTACACAAGAAGTGTAATATTAACTTGTTACATATCTTAACATTGAAATATCTTACACAAGAAGTAATATTAACTTGTTACATATCTTAACATTGAAGTATCTTACATAAGAAGAACATTCATATTAACTTGTTACATATCTTAACATTGAAAGTATCTTACACAAGAAGTAATATTATTTGTTACATATCTTAACATTGAAGTATCTTACACAAGAAGTAATATTAACTTGTTAATATCTTAACATTGAAGTATCTTACACAAAAGTTAAGTTACATATCTTAACATTGAAGTATATCTTACACAAGAAGTATTAACTTGTTACATATCTTAACATTGAAGTATCTTACACAAGAAGTAATATTAACTTGTTACATATCTTAACATTGAAGTATCTTTTACATAAGAAGTAATATTAACTTGTTACATATCTTAACATTGAAGTATCTTACACAAGAAGTAATATTAACTTGTTACATATCTTAACATTGAAATGTATCTTACACAAGAAGTAATATTAACTTGTTACATATCTTAACATTGAAGTATCTTACACAAGAAGTAATATTAACTTGTTACATATCTTAACATTGAAGTATTTACACAAGATAATATTAACTTGTTACATATCTTAACATTGAAGTATCTTACACAAGAAGTAATATTAACTTGTTACATATCTTAACATTGAAGTATCTTACACAAGAACTGGTTAATATTACACAAGAAGTAATATGTTACATATCTTAACATTGAAGTATCTTACACAAGAAGTAATATTAACTTGTTACATATAACATTGGAAGTATCTTTACATATCTTAACATTGAAGTATCTTACACAAGAAGTAATATTAACTTGTTAAATATCTTAACATTGAATGTATCTTTACACAAGAAGTATCTTTTACACAAGAAGATACTTCAATGTTAAGATATGTAACAAGTTACATAAAAGATACATTCATATTAAGATACTTAATATTACAAGTAATTATTTTATTAATTACTTGGTAAATATCTTAATGTGAATGTATCTTCTTATGTATCTTAGTATGAATGCATCTTGTTATGTTTTTAGTATTAATGTATCTTGTTATTTTTAGTAGTTCTCAAATTTCGTGCTTTTTTCAAAACTTTTTTTTTTTTACCAAAAAAAAAAAAAAAAAACGCCGGCATGTTAATTATAAATCTAATTTATTTTATATTGGCAATAACGGATAGTAGAATTTCTTTTATTCAAAATAAAATTGTTTGTAATATTAAGTTAAAAAAACCGTTTTTTTTATCGTTTTTTTTTTTTTTATTTAGTTTTTATCTTATTGCATTTTAACCGTATCTTGTTATGTATCTTAATATGAAGGTATCTTGTTATCTTGTTAAGGCATATTTACAATAATAGATAGATACACTACTGGCCATTAAAATTGCTATATCAGGAAGAAATTCAGATAACAAAATGATATTTGTTGGACAAATATGTTTGTTATACTGAAAATAAAAAGTGATTAAATCTTCAAGAAATTTGGGTGCATAGATCCTGAGAAATCAGTACAAAATCAAGAACCAATGAGAACAACCACCTCTGGCAGTAATAACAGCACTTATACACCTTGAGTTGAGTCAAACAGAGATTGGATGGCATGTACAGGTACAGATGCCCATGCAGCTTCAACACGATGCCACAGCCCATCAACCGTAGTGACTGGTGCATGATGAGAGCCAGTCGCTCGGCAAATCATGGAACAGACGTTTTCTATTGGCGAGAGATCTGGTGAACGTGCAGGCCAGGGTAACAGCCCAACATTTTCCTTTTATCCGTACAATACCGGCAACATGGGGGGCATGCATTATCCTGATGAAACGTAGGGTTTCGCAGGGCTCGAATAAAGGTAGAGACATGGGTCATAACACACCAGAAATGTAACGTGCACTGTTCAAAGTGCCGTCAATGTGAACAAGAGGTGACCGAGACGTGTATCCAAAAGCACATCCCATACCATCACGCCAGGTGATGGGCCAGTATGACGATGACGAATGCCCGCTGCCAATGTGCGTTCACCACGATGTCGCCAAACAAGTATGCGACCATATTGATGCTATAAACAGAACCTGGATTCATCTGAAGAAATGACGTCTCGCCATTCGTGCGCCCAAGTTCGTCATTGATCACACCATTGAAGACGCTCCTGTCTGTGATGCAGCGTCAAGAGTAGCCGCAGCCATGGTCTCCGCGCTGAGAGTCCATGCTGCTGAAAATATCGTCGAACTGTTCGTTCAGGCACTTGTCTTGCAAACGACTCCAATTCTTGATTCAGGACTCGTGACGTGGCTGCACGGTCCATTAAGGTCATGCGGGTAACATGCCTGTCTTCTCGGCTGCTAGTGATATAAGGGCCGTTGTGATCCAGCACGGCATTCCGCATTACCGTCCTGAACCCATCAATTCCATATTCTGCTAACAGTCATTGATCTCGTCCGACGCGAGCAGCAATACTGCGATACGATAAACCGCAATCCCGGTACGCTACAATTCGACCTTTATCAAAGTCATAAACGTGCTGGTACGCATTTCTGCTTCTTACACGAGGCATCACAACAACTTTTCACTAAGCAACAACGTTCAAATGCAATTTGTGTATGAGAAACCGGCTGAACAATTCCCTCATTTAAACACACGTATTGTCGCTACCGCCGCCTGCTTTGTCTGAATGCGCTGAAAAGCTAATCATTTGCATCTCACAGCACCTTTTCCTGTCGTTTAAATTTCACGTCTGTAGCATGTCGCCTTCTTGGTGTAGCAATTTTAATGGCCAATAGTGTATATACGAGTGATTCATACAAAAATAACAAATCAATAAATCTATCGATGTAGTCCTTGACACTTTAATATCACGTTTGGGAAATCAGTGGGGGGCTTTTTTTGTAAAATAAATTTTTATCTGTATTAAAGATAATATGACTCACTTTTTTTTTTCCTTTATTCAGGTTAGTTTACAGTAAATACTTCTCAACATTTTATTTTTTTTAAAGTTAGAATAATTAAATGAAAAAGGAATGTCCTGAAAACACACATTTATGAAATTCTTTTAAAATAATAAACAATCTTAAAAATAAAAATTTGTTTTTAAATTTGATGATTCATATTATAATGAAAAAATTATAATAATGAGTTTAATTAACTTTGATTTTCGGAGAGTTTTTGTCGAAAAGAAATCAAGTATATATGAAAAATAATCCAATAATAAAAATAAATAAATTCCTAACCTCCTTAACAATCTACAATCTTAGATTATTTTTTTTTCCAATCAATTTAAATATTTTAATTTTTTCAAACTGTACATATTTTAGAAAAACAATAAATTAACATGTTTAGCATTTTTTTTATCTAAGATCATAGCTAAAATTCAGAAGGAGTAATTGTAATGCTGACCATTTTAACAACATGCAGGTATTCCTGCTTTTTTGGTCACTAAATGAATATATAAGGTATTATCCTTTTTGTAATGCACTGATATTAATAAAAACCTTGCCTGACTCGCGGTTCACCGATAACGTGTCGCTAGTTAGAGATGAGCTTGCCAGCCGGAGAGTGAGTTATAAGGATGAGATTCAATCCGCTGGCGTCATTGCTGCAGATAGACACTGTTTCAAAACGAGGAGACTTGATGACGTTTGTGATGTTGAACATCTTAACTCATTAGTCAGATTACATGGTAGAGGGTTTTAAGGTTTTCCGCCGTACCATATGCAAATGCGGGGTAGTTCCCCCTAAAAGTCCTCCCGGAAGGCACTGCCCTCCTTCTTCAGCGTCACACAGTCAAGTCAGACTTCTATCTATAGGTGCTCATTACAATAGAAGCTACCTTCCTTTTCCTCCTTGCATGAGACCCTACGGGTTTGGGACCATGCGTCATTTTCCCCTTTGCCCCTCTTCATGGGGTATCCGTCCAGTGCTACGACAATAAAGATTAGTCACAACCCATAACAACAATTCATCACCATCATCAGTGGTACAAGGTCATTTGCTTACTGACAGATTTCGAGGCAGGAGATGTTATCTTTTTACGAGGTAGAGTTGACTGCCATACGCACAATTTCTCCCTCATATTAGACCGAGACCTACGGTTTGTGGTAGTTCCGAACCACTACAGACATCCATGGCACGGTCGGGGCTCGAACCTGAAACCCGTGAAACAGAGCACCAGAGAGCTAGTCACGCCAACAGGTCTCCCACACCAATAAAACCGCTCGCCGAGTGGCTAGCGCTCTGGCGCTCGGTTTTGGGTTCTTCTACTCCCGCCGGTGCCATGGATGTTTGTAGTGGTTCGGAATCCACTTTAAACAGTAGGTCCTGGACCAACATGATCGCAAAGCGTTGCGGGGTATTGCTACTCCGCGTTTGTAGCTATCTTCTAGCTACAGTCACCTCCTGGGTAGTGCTAAGTGAATAACAGCGGTGCAGCGCTTGCCTTAAGGCATCGAAGACAACTCTCTGAGTATTTGACAGCTGCATTAGAAAAAAAAATATTAATAAAAAATAGACATTCGAAAAATCAAACTTTGTATATCTATATACATTAAAACTATATAATGTATTATAGATATAGTTAACTATATATATATATAACTATAGCTCCTATATATATATATATATGTAATGCATCAGTTTATACTTTATTGCCCCCATTACTGCTTATAAAAAGTCACTGACATTAAAAAAAAAAATTGATACTACAAAATTCATATTGTGATGAGAAATTGCAGAATATCTATGCAATTATAAAAGTCTTTTGCAATAGCAGATATATTTTAGTAATCCAATCTACTGAAAAAAAAAACCTAGTACATTTAGGAATTGAATTATTCGCGCGTTTTGAGTCACCAACTCGAGCCTGCAATATGTATTTTATCTTTCTATCTTATGATATAGAAGCGTCAGTAGATGGTCAAAGTCCCCTGTCGTTATAGCTTATCGCTGGCTTAAGCAAACCTCAGCGGCCATCTTTCTGTTTTTCTCGTTTGTGGCGTCGCTTTCACTCCAGACATTTTATTTCGATATGCCGTATTTTAACGAGCCCAAGGACTGCAGGTAAACTATCATTTAACATTGATTTAAAAAAGTGATTCATATTTTAATGAGATTAAATGTTTAAATCTGAAGATTTGAAAAGATCTTCGTGTTGTTGTAATTCTGCAAATGGCTCAGTTTTTTGTCAATGTTAATAAAAATTTGAAAGGGAAAATAACTTTTTTTTTTTTAGTTTAATCTGAATCATTTTTAATATAAAATTTGAATGGAAGTCTTTTATTACATTTTTTGAAGTATAACCAATTATTGAATGCAAATAATTTATGCATTTTGTATCTTTCAAATAAAAATGTTAAAAAAATTTTAATGAAAAATATTTGTGTTACTATTAGCCTCAGTTTAATCAATAAAAATTATCTTCTTTGATGTTTCATTAATTAAATAAGATATCAAAAGAAGAATTTAATATGTAACTGATTGATTTTTAATTGAATAATCTTTAATTTCTTGATATCTAATTGAATAATAATCTAACCGAATAAACTCTAATTCAATAATATCTAATTGAATTATCTGTAATTAATTAATCTATTATTGAATAATCTCTATCTGTTTAATACGTTAATTGAATATATTGAATTATCTCTAATTGATTAATCTCTTATTGAATAATCTCTAATTGATAAATGCATAATATGTTCTATATTGATTAATCTATATTAATTAATGCATAACATATTCTTTTATTGATATTCTATACTGATTAGCCTCTAATCTTTATTAATTTCTGATTCATGCTAAAATAACAGAAATAGTTCGTTACTATGCTCGTTCCATATATACTGTCCATTTTAACGGCATTGCATTAAAATGAACGAGTAAAAATGGCTTTAAATGAACGAGCAAATACATGCAGTATAATCCGTTCATTCCATCCTTAGAATTTTCTACTGAATTCGAGATTAGATATATAAATTAATATATAATAATATATGCATCAACATATACAAATAAAAATCTTTTATTGTATAAGATTCGTTGCAGGTTATTAAATTGATTTATGAGTGAATTAAATTAGAAATTTACTTGCTCTAACATTAATCTGAAAATAAAATGAAATAAAAAAATATTTATTTTTATATACTGTTCACTTTTGCACATTCTTGAAAATAGAAGAATAAATTATAATCAAATCTATAATCAAATTTATGTAGATAAATAAAATTTAACAAAAAAATAATAATTTAAAATTATTTATAAAATTAAAAGAAATACTGATATTTTGTAAATTTAATAACTGCTTTGCATTTTTTTATAGCAAAGTAGAAAATATTGTATGAATTAATAAGTAAATTTTAACATAAAATGTTAATTAGTATGAGTGACGCAGTAGTAATTTTTATTTTTTTTAATTTTCTACGCATTTTGTTAATAATTTGTAATTAAATTACTTAAAAAATTTTAAAGTTTTTTTTTGTTATAATGAATTAATATCATGATTTTAATGAAATTTCTCTTCATGAATTAATTGTTATTTTCTTCTCATTTAAAGAATTAATTTAATTTAGTTTTTTTTTTGTCGTTATTAATATAATAATTACTTAATTTATTTAATTGTTTAGTCTTTTTTTTTTTTTTTAAATTCAAAATATTTTCATATCAATACAGTTTGAATTTCATAAAATATTTAGATTTACTTATTTTAAAACAGAATTTCAGCTGTGATATGCAGAAATTATACGAAACTGTTGAAATTGTTAACCTAACTTTATAAAAGTTTTGAAAAAATTTCTGATATTAGTGAAAGATATCATTTTATAATATCCGTGTCTTTTATACTTGCTTTTTGAAAAATTTTTTTCATTTTCACCAAATACATTCAGTTTGAATTTTGGAGAATATGGCATTTAAACATATCATGAATAATTTTAATGAAATATAAACTCAGATTTTTAGCAAATATGCCAACATAATTTAAAACATGTTTTTATGTCGATGTTATAAAGTATTTGTTTTATGATATTTGTTATATTTTTCAGTTATCAAATTTTTATAAAAATTGGTATGGTACACTTACGTGAACTTAGAAAAGTTAGAATTTGTGTTTGAATTCGATTATAATAACTTATGTTTAAATTCGTTTTATGCTCATTTCAAAAATAATACAGGATTCAATGTTTTTATAGTCGAAAACGATTTAACAAAATTCCTTAAATTATATTTGAACAGTTTATTTTATTGAATGCAGCTCCAAATCCTCCTAATGTAACACTAATTTCAATATTTATTTTAAGATGCATTTCTTTTTAAAAGTTAAGCTGTTTTTTTTTTAAAATTAGACAATTTAATGTACAAATTTCTAATGTTTAATCAGACATATTTTCATTTCTTTATAAATAATTTTTCATTATAGTTTATTAAGAATTGTAACAGGCAAATTATTTTATTAGAAAACGTAATATTGTTCAAATAGTTTTCAGAACCATCTATATATCCATTTATTATAAGGACAACTGCCAATATATATTATTTTTAAGATTTTTTTTTTGTGGTTGTACTTTCCGGCGTTATAAAAGACAACCATCAAATTCCTTTTCAGTTTTTTAGGGATGCTTTTCAGGGTTATAAAGACAATCCCCAAATAATTTTTTCATTTAAGAAGATTATTCTACACATAAATTAAACCTGAATTTTTTTTAATTATCAAGATACAAATAATCATAGTTTAACTGCCCTCCTAATAAACAGTTGCTGTTGTACTTTAGCATAAATGTCGCATTTTAAATCATTATAATATAAAAACATATTAAATTCACCACTTATTATGGCAAAAGTACGACGGTGGCTATTTATTTATAATATATAAAACATTAATTTTAAAAGGCTGAAACATACTGAAAATCATCAAGTTAAAAATATCTGTGATTTTTCCAATAGGCATTGGATAAAACAATTTTATTAAAATTATAATTATATAAACAATAGAGATCTCTTAGAGAAACAATAAAAGAGCACATTTAATTTATTATTTTCTTATTAATTTTTTATCATCTTAGAGGGTTTCAATATCACAAGTAACAGCCTTTTCTTAAAAAGTTAGAAAATCGAAGTTTATGAATTTCACAATAAAGTTAAAATTTTTAATAAAATAAATTAGCAAAATATTAAATTTAGGGGAATTTTACCTCTAGTTTGCTCATCTAAATGATGCTCATTTAATGCATTATTTTAATCATGCTGTCCTCTAATTTGCTCATCTAATCATCTACACTCATGTCCATAAATTAAGGATAATGAAGTTCAGGCAAAAGAAAAAGCAAACAAAACAAATTTGACTTATTTGTAAAAAGTCTATTTATTAAACAAAAAGGTAAAGAGAAAAAGATGCAATATGTTTGACATAATTAATAAAAATTGCGATTTTTACTCCTGGAGCAAATTTCAAAAAAGAACCTATTTACAAAAAACAGTATAACATGGTTAGTATGATGGTTAATGTCTCCCGGGCGATGCAATACAGGCCTTACAACACCTAGGCATGCTGAGTATCAAATTATCAATCTGATCTTGGGGAATATTACACCACTCATCAAGAAATGCCCTCCGAAGTTCCGGTTGACAGGTGCAATTCGTCGGCCAAGCATATCCCACACATGCTCTATTGGATTCAAGTCATTTGAGTATGCTGGCCAATCCATACGGGTGATATCCTCAATTGAAGGCATTCGTCTACAATGTTTGCACGGTGAGGACGGGCGTTGTCATCCATAAACAGAAATTCAGCACCCATGGCGCCCCGAAACAAACGTACATGTTGTTCCAGAATGACATCCCGATAGATGGGCTGTGTCATCATCGTTACATTCTGAACATGCAGGTCAGTTCTGGAACCATGAATAATTCCTCCCAAACGAGCCATCCTGCACCACCGTAACGGTGTCGTTCAATGGTGTGCTCTTGGTCGTAACGGGTACCTGGCGCTCTCCATATGAAAGTCCGGCGAGAATCAGACTGCAAACTAAACCTGGACTCGTCGGAAAACATCACACCAGACCACTGTTGCGGTGTCCACAATGCATGCTCTCTACTCCAGGTTAATCGCAGGCTACAGTGAGTTGCGGTAAGTGGAACACATCTGACAGGCCTACGAGCATATAGACCAATGTGCCCTAAGCGTCTGTAAACGGTCTGCCTCGAAACTGTCGTACCGGTAGCTGAAGAAGCCGATGATACAGGTCTGATGCTGTGCTCCGTCTGTTTCTTTTGGCAGTAACTGCTAAATACCGGTCCTCATTCGGCGTTGTAACTCGGGGCGACCTGTGCTGTAACATCTACTCACATTACCATCATCTTGGAATCGTTGCCAAAGCCCTGAGATGACACTCTGGGCGATTCCAAGTTCCTCGGATACTTCCAGCTGGGTATGTCCACATTCCAGTCGTCCGATAATTCTACCACGTAAAAAAATCATCCAAATGCTTCCTTTGTGCCATAACTATGCGGTTATTGCACTGAAAGGCTTTTAAAGCGCTTGTGAACAATTTTACTTCTTTGCACCATTCATATATACCCCTCTTTTTACACTCTCGTCATTGTGACGTACTATCCGCGCCATCTGGTGGTTTCCTGTAATTTGCATATTCTTCTTCAAGATGTGTGTGATAATTCTACAGGTGAAATTTTTATTTTAGAGTTCAATTTCTGTGGATTTGAATTATTCTTAATTTATGGACATGAGTGTAGTTTGCTCATTTTGAGATAAATAGATGAATACTTTTTTACCATTTCTATTCAGATTCTTTTTGTAATCCCCTTCTGTAGAATAGTTCATTTTTAATTGGGTTCTGAGAGAAAATCAATTTATTTAGCCGCCCCCAAACTTTTGGTAAACTGAGACACGTATCGGACGCCGACTCGGGAAGCCAGACCAGTTCTGTGGATTATACAGATAGGTAAACTCATTATCATTTTACTGCTTGTAGTACATGAATGTTGTAGAATAGCTAGAATATAGTGTAGATGGTGGTTTTATGTTCTCCTATATCTATAATTTTTAATTTTTTAAGATATTTTTGTAATGATTTTTAAAAAAGGAAAATTAATTTAGCAGATTTGAACACAAGATTCAACTCTATTTCAATTAAGACTCTTGGCCAACTCATATATGAATGGCAGTTTGCCTACATAACATGAAAAAAAGAGATAAATTTAAATTGGTGAAATGTATAGTATTCACTGGATTAAAAAGTGATGAGATTATATAAAAATGTATCATTTTTCATACAGTTGGAAATATGAAGAGTTGGAAAATTTAGAATAATTTTTTAAGTCCTAGTAGAAGACATGTCCTTCATTCTCCACATCAAGATCGCCATTGAGATATACTTAGTGTTATTGCAAAATCTTTGATGAAAAACACTCATTTCAATACAGGATTCACCAAATCAAATTAGTTTCATGGAATATATCAGGAGTTTCTAATCATGTGAAACCAATGTGGTACAAAATGCTTTATGAAAGTAATTTGTATTCTTGTGTAATATGCAAATTTGGAATACTTTACTGGAAGATATTTACTTCATTCTTAACAAAGGCCATCCAGTTATAATAGTGTTATTACAAAGTCCTTGATGAATAACATTCATTTCAATCCAGGATTCACCAAATCTAACTGGTTTCATAGAATATCATAATCTCTAATCATGGGAAGCCAATAACATACAAAATGTTCTATAAAAATATTTCTTTCAATACAGGATTCCCAAAACCTAATTTATTTCATGGGAAATATCAGGGGTTTCTAATCATGTTTAGCCAATGTCGTATAAAATGTCCTATACAAGTATTTCGTTCTCTTTTATAATATGGAAATTCGTAATAATTTTCTGTGAAAGATCTCCTAGAAGACATATCTTTCATCCTTAACATCAAGAGCATCATTAAGATACATTTAGTGTTATTACAAAATTTGATAAATAACAATGTTTTCAATACAGAATTCACCAAACCTAATTGGTTTCATGTAAAATATCAGGGGTTTCTAATAATGTGAAATCAATATCGTACAAAATTTTTCTATAAAAATATTCCTTTCTATACAGAATTCGCCAAATCTAATTGGTTTCATGGAAAATAACAGAGATTTCTAATCATGTGAAGCCAAAATATTCTATAAAAAGTATTTCGTACTCTTTTTACAATATGCAAATTTGGAATAACTTTTTGAAAGATTTACTAGAAGACATGTCCTTCATTTTTAACATCAAGAGCACCTTCAAGATATGCTTAATGTTATTACAAATTCCTTGATGAATAACATTTTCAATACAGGATTCCCCAAATCTTATTGTTTTCATGGAAAATAACATGGTTTCTAATTATGCGAAGCCAGTATTGTACAAAATGTCCTATAAAAATATTTTGTACTCTTTTATAAAAAAGCAAATTTGGAATAGTTTTCTTGAAAAGTTCTACTGAAAAATATTTCTTTCATTCTTAACATCAAAAGTACTATCAAGATATTAGAAAATCCTTGATGAATAACATTCATTTCAATACATGAGTCATCTAATCTAATTGGTTTTATGGAAAATATCAGGGGGTTCTAATCACGGAAACCAATATCATTCAAAATGTCCTATAACATTATTTACGTATTCCAGTAATTATTTCATTTTATAATTAAGAATCAATGTTTTGAAATAATTTTCAGTTTTAAAACAAATAAAATTGGATAACTTTCAAATGTGATTTTAAGTAACCTAAAAGTTATGCTTAACAGTCTAATAATTTTTAGATTCTTGAAAAAAAGGGAACGTTATATTTATGTAAAACGTTTCCAATCGGAAAGTTTTATTGGAAACTTTAATAAAATATTTTCTGCAAAATCAACAGTAAAGTATGAACAAAAATTTGATATGCAATAGCCAATAATTCTAGAACTAGACTACAAGCAATAATGAAGACATATAGAAAAAAAAAGTTATTTTGGGAAATATAACCTCATATATATTATAAAATATTATAATGAAACATTCTACTTAAATTTAGTACTAGTATAATAGTACTAAATTTAAGTAGAATGTTTCATTTATAATTGTGACTCTTGTATACGGTTCTATAGACTCGCTAAGTCTACAAGTATAAGAGAGTCCATAAAATTATATACAAGACTCACATATACATTTATCACTTGATACTACATTGAAGTATAGATTACAGTGTTAAGTAATGAAATATATTTAAGATTTGTTTCTGCGATTTATGGAAAATAAAAAGGGAAATATGGAGTTATAGTATTATTCATTCTCAGATTTTATTGAGATTCTCCTTTTTTTTGCCGTATTTTTTTAGACATTTTTAACAGTAAAATTATAGTAAAATTATATAGTAATATGTTGACTTAAAAACGATATAGATTTTTTTATTCACTATTGTGTTCATTTTACAGAAATTAATTGTCATAAAAATATTTAACCTGAAATAAAATACTGAATTGTGTCTGCCGAAAAGGTCTTTTATGGGTTAAGGCATCTGTTAAAATCACAGTTCATATGCAGAAAACGAAATTCTTGTTACATAAAACCCTTATTAGATCTATTTTGGTCTATGGCTCTGAAACATGAATTTTTGCAAGATCTGATGAGGCCCATTTGGATATACTTGAGATGAAAATTTAAGAGCTATTCTTGGAAGCGTTAGGGAAAGTGATTGTTGGAGAAGACGGTACAACGCAGAAATTTATAAATGCTGTAATAACCCAGATGCTATTAAATTTATTAAGATCAATTGATTAAACTGTGCTGCTCATGTATTTAGAATAAATGATTTAAACCCTGTAAAAGGCTCGTTTTGGCAAAGCCACAGGGACAAAGAGGAAGAGGACGACCCAAGTTGCAATGGATAGACGCAGTTGAAAAAGATTTTTCTGTGCTGAAGGTTGAGAATTGAGGACCATTGTCAACCAAAGGAATGCATGGAAATCTCTTCAAAGGAAATCCTTGGCCAACCCTGGGCTGTCGTGTTATTGATGACGACGTGTCCATTTTATATTTTAAATGTAGCTTATATTAAATTATATAAATAATAAATATAAATAGTAATAATATAAATAATAAATTCGAGGATCATTGTCACCCAGACGAAAGCACGGAATTCTCTTCAAAAGAAAGCCTTGGCCTACCCTGGGTTTTCTGTTATTGATGATGACGTGTTCATTTTATATAGGTTAATTAAATTATATAAATTTTGAATACGTATTATTGATGTAACAGTATGAAAAATTTTACTTTTTCCAACTTTTTATGGTATTTTTTTCTATTGCAGAGGGTGGTGGACGTCTAGGACAGGCCTGGAACAGAAGTTGGTCATTTTATCCACCGTGTTGTTCATTGTTGCTTTTGCTTTAACTATAACTGTGATCGTATACAAAAATAAGAAACCAGGTAAATAATATAAAATGAATTTGTTTTATATTGCTTTAATTATTATTATATAATTCAGGGGTGGCTAACCCAAATGATCATGCGGCCAATTTAGAAAAACATCATAACTCCATGAGCAGCATATAAAATTATATATCACCATCTTAGATTTAGATCCGCTATAGACATTTTTTTTGGAGTGAAAAACTGAAATATATTGAATTATTATTTTTAGGTTTACTATTATTCTTACATGTAAACATAGCCAACAGAACATAATAATGATTATACTAAATGCATATTGTAAAGAAATATATAACACTAAAAATGAAATATAAATTTATATAAATAAAAAATATATAAATATAAAAACAAATAATATATATAAATATAAACGAAATAATAGATTTAAATATAAACGAAATAAAAGCGAAATCATTAAAAAATATTTATTTTACTAGTGCTATATTTGTTTCTCCCTTGCTTTTTCACTAAACTTTTGCAAATCGAACTCAATTTGGGTATTTGCACAACGTAATTCGAATTGCATTGTTATGTTTGAGCGTGTTTTGTGTTTGGTCAATTTCATTTTTAAAAAAAAACGATTCACAGGTGTAAATCGAACCAAAATCGCTAACAACTTCAACTAAGAGTCTGGTTCGCTCTGCTATCAACAATCAACCGTGCATATCTAGGGATGTTCACTACGTTACTTAAAGAGAAACATAGAACCTGCCATATTAGACGTTTCAAAATGCGTGTGCCTCATGAGTTCGCAGAATATAATTTAATTATTCTTCGAACTCACAACTGTAAATTCATAAATAAAACAGGCAATATCTGTCATATATTCCCAAAATATTATTTTAAAATCAAAGTTAATTTTTCTCATCATTTCGGCAGTTAATTTTTGAATATAAGGATTCCACATAATATATTTTTAATGCATTGGTTTTCACTACTTTGGCCATTCTAAAATAAAAATATTTTGTAAATGTGTGATAAATCTCATCGGCCGGAAAATATTCAAGGCAGGCCGCGGGTTTGCCACACCTGATATAATTGATCGCACATTTTACTCAACTATAATGATATATAGTATATAATTAGTTAATTTGCTGTTTGATATGATTAGTACGCTGCTTTGGGAATTAAACTTAGTTTCTTTCGAAATAAAATTGTTCAAGATCAGGTCTCTATCAATAGCTATTTTTATGATAAATTAAATTGTACTTTAGAAAAATTCTTTGCCTTTATCAGACAAGGTTTTAGAGATAATTTCCTGAATTTCATCACAAATTTAGGTTACTTAAAAAAGACTTATCTCTATTTCCAGTGAAAAGTAGTTAACTAGGACTACCAGATTAAAGGGAAAAATATAAAAAAATATATTTTGTTTTGCATCAATTGATAAATCTGAAAACTTTACAATGTGAAATACAGATTTTAAAAATGAAAGATAAGGCGTTATGTTCACAATAGCTCCTATAATTAGTGTGCAATTTATGTAAATGTACAGCTGGACATAATATAACAGTATTGATGAGCATCTCTTACATATTTTTTATGGAATTTAAAAAAAAAAAAAAATAATCATCTGTAAAAATTTCAGTTTTAACAAAGATATATATATATATATATATGAATATTGGAATAACTGTTGAAAAGCTTTTTGTACGGAAACAGAATAATAAAATATACTTTATATAAACAACTGCATCACATACAAATACATCTGATACTTTTTGAGTAACGACGTATTTGAAGTAAAATTTTCAAACCATATATATTGTTTTTAGACTTGCTTCTATGAGAAATTATTGTTAAAAATTTAGATTCTTTTTCAATCCCTTCTATTAGCTCACTCTCTCCCTATATATATCTTGTTCATATTTTCAATCGTTCATAAAATACTTTTTATTCATCCACTCAAGTGCAAATACATTTTTTTGAACTTGTAGTGGATGACACTGGATGTGAATACAGTTTTTTCAAATATTAATTCAGTAATTAAATTTAATTAATTCATTTTATTTTTTTTTTAGATTTAAGTTGCATATATCTACCAATAGATGGCGCCAGATAAACTTTAAAAAATGAATGAAAATTATTTATAAAGGATTTATTCTCTTATTCTTTTACATATTTCTTTATTTATTCTTTATTTTTTATTTAAAGATTCTTTATTTTAAACTCGTCTCTGAAGAAATTAGAAACAATTAAATCTTAAAAAAAAAAATCTTAAATATTTAATATGCTACTAAGTTTCGTACAATATACTGATTTTGTTGTATACTTTGTTTATTTTACTGAATAGATAAATCAACAAAATTCAGAAGTGGGTTTTAAGTATATCTGGTATCAATCAAAGCGGTGATACGATAGAAAATTTTCACTTTCGTTTTCACTTTCAATTTAGTTTAATATAATTTCACAATTTTTTTTATCATATTTTTAATCTCAGAATAACTTTAGATCTTTTGTTACAACCATTACCAAATATTTTCTACACAAAGGAAACGAATATTCCCCTCGTCACTCAATATTAATCTTAATTTAGTTAAAAGTTCGTCAAAAGTGAAACTGAAACCACTTGTAAATCGATAAAAGCAGTCTTTCATTGTCGAAAAAAACAACGGCACACTTTTAAAATTCATTTTTGAATTGAGATTTAATTAATTAAAACAAATATGTTAATTTTTCTATTATGTTCCAATAAGGAAATAATTTGCAATAACCGTCCACATATTAAACAGATAACCGCTCCTTCTGTATAACATGTGGGTTAATGGTGGCAAACACATAAAAAATGTTTAAATTAAAAATTCAATTAGGTGTGTAAAGGTAGTCTCATCTGTGAAAAGTACATCTAGATATTTTACTTTATATATATATATATATATATATATATTGGAATATATAGAATAAAGATGATATATATATATAAATATAACTAGCAGAACCCAGCATACGTTGTCCCGCTAAAAAATACACTGTAGAAAATTACATATCGCAAACATGTTCTCCGTGTACTAATATATGTGCATATTAATTTTCATAGATATCGTTTGAACGCTGTATAAGATAAAATTCTGCAGTACTGTCTGGTGGTAAATAACAATAAAATGGATAGCACGAATCTATTTTCCATACTCGAATACATATTATTACCAATTTTCATAGCGATTGGTTGAACGGTATAGAAGTTGATATACTACAGCACCAACTGGTGGCGACTTACAAAAATGAGATAGCATAAAAACACTCTACATTTTTTTGTCAAACACACACAAAAAATTCATTATAATTGGTCCAAACGTTTAGAAGGAGTTCAGGGACAAACCCATGTACAGAAGAACCCGATTGTAGCATCACCTACCGGGTAAATCTAAATCATCCAATGACCCCCTCAAACCCAGACAAAAATTTCATCATACTCGGCCCAGACATTTAGCAGGAGTTCATTGACAAACACATGTACAGAGCAATTATATACATTGATATAAATATAGATAGATAGATAGATATTCTACATTTTCTAAGGAGCCCTACGGTAGAATTTTTGCTGCTCAGGATAAGACCATGGACACCATCTTTATTAAGAAAATTAAATAGCAACAAATGAACTTATTATCTCCTTTCACTGCATTTAAATAAAGCAGTCATTACATATTTTCCAACATTTTCTAAATTAAAGTATTTATTGAATTAGTATGTATATATCTAGTACGCATAACACAGTTGATTTTAAAATGTCTCAAACATTACCATCTACAGGTAAACGAATGATAATTTAAAACTGTCGTATTTACAAAAATAAACACAAAAAATTAACTGCTGCTTATCGTATGTAACAGAAAATGTTGCTTTATCATCAAAAGAAATTTCACCACCTTACCACATACCACATCGGCTCCTCACAATCATTAAAGCCTATCGCAACAGTAAAATGTTTTCTTTGATATGAAAAACAGAAGATAAGAAGCAAACATCTCCGCAATAGTTACTTTTAACTTTAAAAAGTAGTTGTACTTAACATTTCTTGATCTAAAATTCAAAGCGTTTTTCATTCCACCCTTATAGCATACCTTAGCGCTAGATAACCTTAAATAAATGAATGACAATTCTTTTATAAAGGACTTTCTGCAATATAGTAAAAAAAAAAAGTAGGAATTGACTTAAAATTTTTTTTTTTATATTATATGTTTACTTTCCAGATGAAGTAACTACTGTAGCCCCTGTTACAAGTCCGAGTACAGACAATACTACAGGTGGCTCTGAGTCTCCAACGACGCCTACTGAGGTTCCAGGAACAACTTCTGAGGCTTCAACGTCACCTACTGAGGCTCCTGCTACTACTGAGTCTACAACGTCACCTACTGAGGCTCCTACTACTACTGTGGCTCCAACGATGGATCCTACTACTACTAAGCATGAGCAGAAATCTCCAGAGAAGAATGAGCAAAAATCTAGGATTCTCATGGAATTGCTGAGTTCAGGAGCTTAAAATATAATTTTTACAACTTTCTTATAATTCTATGTTAAATTGTGTGAATAATTATGTTATTCATAGTTATAATAAAGAAATAAGAATGTTATGATTTTTTTTACAACAATAATATCTAATTAATGTGTGCCTTTCGTCAAGCCAAAGATGAGAGAATTCATTTAAAGGAATTCATTCATACTATATCAGGGGTGGAAAACCCAAATAATCTCGTGGGCCACTTTGGAAATGTATCACAGCTAAAAAGGCCGCATTTAAAATTATACATCTCCATATAGAGATTTAGACAATTTTTTGGGGTGAAAATTGAAACATGAGTTAATATTATTGTGTTTACTATTATTCTTACATGTAAACATAAATAATACAGTCACATTAATGTGACCACATAGTGCCAAAAGCCAGAATATGCACTCTTGTATATTCTGGCTTTAAGTGGAGTGTGGAATGTTGTATTAAGTGGTATTTAAGTATATTAAGTGGAATTCTTTATATACACTCCACTGCAATTTTTATACTCATTTCAGCATGATCAGTCCTGCTGCAACATACCGACGAGATTTTCAATATTTTAGCATACAATAAATTGTAGAATATACGATCACAAAGAAATTGCTTCTTACAATTATTAAAAGCAAAATTTAATGAATAAAGAAAATTTGAATTAAATAAGTTAATAAAAAAAATTAATTTAGAAAATAAAAAAAGACGAATCACTTTAAACATATATTTTTCTTTTCCCACTTGGTCAACAGCAACTTTAAAGGCTCGTGCTCACCAAGGCGAGAAGATGCAAGCGATGCATTTGACCAATCACTAGCCTCACCGCGGTCGCCTGAAACCGGTTTGCAGTCCGCCGCTTGAGTTGCCCAACTTTCAACTCGAAGCGGTTTTTCACTAGGCGTTAACGCTATTTCTGACGTTTCGCTGTGAAGGGGTCGAAACAATTTTGTCACTTGTCGCTTGTCTCTTGAATCTTCACTTCTCTCGCCTCGGTGGGAACGAGCCTTTAGACCAAGTCCAAGTCATGAAACGAAGGGTCATGATAAAGGATAAAAATGCAGCTTCTTTTTTGTACTTGACCTTGCGGCACAAAGACAGATTTGAGTGACAGGTTGTTCTCATTAGTACAAAACACTAATTTCATGTAATATAACTGATCTGCCGTCAACTGTCTGCTATATAAATCCAATATATCATCTCATTCCTATATCACTAAATGGTGCAATTATCCATTATTGGTAATGTAAAGTTTGATGTGGCCATTGACGGAGATATGCTATACGCTCACATTATCACTCTACCTCCCAAAAATTGAATAATTTCATGTACAATTGGAAGATTATTTCGAGTGCCGCTTTATGTTATAAGCTACCTATGTTCAAGTCATACAGTAAAGTGGAACTCATTCAATTCATCATTTCTCCAAACTAGACATTCTTGTGCTAATTTGGTGGGTTACGTTTAATGAAATATAAGCCATAGGTTTGTATAGATACAGTCGAGTATGATGGAATCGATTTCGTAACGTTAAAATTGAAACTCTGGAGTTCTCTCGCTTGCCAATATCTCGCAGTCTCAGATTTAATAAAATATATTCACACGATTTAATAAAATATATTCATATATTTAATAAAATATATTCATATATTTAATAAAACATATTCATTCAGTCCGTAAAATCCAGTCATTCATTTAAGCTAAATCTGTAGCTTAAATAATTAGTATAAGGTAATATTAAACATAGCATTTCCTGCTAGAACTATATATCCAATACAAATTTTTCCATAATTAATGTTTTATTAATTTAAAATCATTACAAATTATAATTAATTCATTAATTGAAACCATTATAAATTTAAAATAGTATTACACTTTTATAAATATATGTCATTCATGTTACTGTCTAAAGTAATATATCAACCCATATAAAATACAAAGCCATTTAAAACAAGTAATTTAAAAAAAAAAAAAAAATTTTAAGTCAATACTTTCTTCTTTTTCCACTATATGCAGAAAAAGTCCTTTTATAAATAATTTTCATTCATTTTTTAATTTATCTGGCGCCATCTATTGGTAGATATATGCAAATTAAATCTCAAAAACCTAAAATTAATTAACTAAATTTAATTACTAAATAAATATTTAAAAAAAACTATGTTAACATCAAGTGTCATCCACTACAAGTTAAAAAAATGTATTTGAACTTGAGTGGATGAATAAAAATATTTTATGAACGATTGAAAATTTGAACAAGATATATATAAGAGTGTGAGCTATTAATAGAAGGAATTGAAAAATTGGATTTTTTTTTTTTATTTTCACATATCATTCACTAATTTTTTCTATATAACAGTTTCTAAAATATATTCATAAACATATTTTTAAAAATATATTCATATATTCAATAAAATATATTCATTCCACCCATAAAATAAAGATAATTTATCATAATTAATTAATTATATAACAATTATTTATTTATTTATTATATTAA
>BPLR01000462.1:0-34311 GCA_021605095.1 Caerostris extrusa | reverse complement strand
AAACATCGTGACATGTCGAATTATATAATAGATTATTAACTCAAACAATTAGCAAAGTGTGCAGTAAAATAAAAAGAAGCCCTTTGTTTGTTACAAGAGAAATATTAATGTTTTCATGAGTTTACAAAAAAAATATGAACAAACCTTTAATTTTCTGACTTCATTTATTTACCTTTTTTTCTCTTGTGTAATGACTTAAAAAAAAAATTTCGTGTTTATTTGAATGATTAGTAGAAAATGAAATGTAAAATTTATAGCTAAGTTGAACTGCATGGTATGACAGTAGAAGGTTAATTGAAATAAAACTCCATTGCTGACACACATATTTGATATGTCTTTAATTTGTGTACATAATAAATGATAAATTGAGGCATCTCGTAACATGATCTTAAAGAAATAGCTTTTTATTGCTACTGTTATTGTTGTATTTGTGCTTTGCAGTTTTCTTTTTCCTTCCACAATTTTCTTATTTCGAATTATTTTAAATTATGAATAAATAGTTAAAAGCTAAAATCCTGCTTGTTCACAATAAAAATAGTTATATGAACAATGATTTAACTGATTAATAAATTTCATCTAATAATTTCAAATATTAATTTTTTTTGCCTATCTTTTCTTATTATACAAAATTTGTTACCATATATCTTAATATATAATTCATTATTATAATCAAATACTTATCGGAAAGTAATAGCCCCATGTTGGGCCAAGGTCTTCTGCCTACCGGCAGATTTTGAGACAGGAGATGGTTTCTCTTACTGGGTAGGGATTGCCAATGCTCAATAGTCATATTAGATCTTGTCTAATATAACTATTGAGCATTGGTCGTAGTATGAGCTATGACATGGTTTGTGGATTCAGACCACTACACAGCCATCTTGTTTGCACCTCCAGGACTCTAACCCGAAACCTGTTTCACCGAAAGTGCCAGAGCGCTAATCACTCGCCCATTAGATCCCTTTTAATTTATACTTATATAAAATTGATACATACACAAGTGCCTGCTAACTTTTATAAATCCTCTGTAATTTTTAATAAAAATTTGCCGTTCTATGAGATTTTCATCCGTATTGCTAATATTTCAAATTTTTAATGGTAAAATCAAGTGATATAGGGTAAATACTGTGGATAGAATTTTGAAATATATGAAATTTAATTCCATTCTTCACTTTACAATAATTGATAATAATATTTTGATTTGTTAAGATAAGTTATGAAGCTAAATTTTAAAATCTTTTTGACAAAAAAAAAAAAAAAAAGGACTACTGTAAATTTTGTATTAAATAAATGCAAAATTTTAAAACTAAGTTCATTGTTTTAAAAAAATAGAGCTTGTTGTCTGATATAATTATAATTTAGAAATGCAATAATTTGTTATATAAAATGTGTCGTTTGTGCTAATCTGAATGTTTTTTTTTAACCTATGCATTTTTTTTTTTTTAAATAAAAATTTAAATTTCACTTGAATTTAATTATATATATATATAGTTTTTCTTTATATGTGAAATTATTGTTACATTATAAAATTTCCTGTTTTATCTATGGGGACAATTCTACAGGATATTATATATTATACATCTAAACCTATTTTCGTACATTAAATAGCATCCTAAAAATTATACATTTGAAATACTGACTTTAAAAAAAAAGCTAAAGCTTGATTTTATATGTAAAGTACTGTAAAATAACAAAGAAAAATTACTTTTATTAGAATCATGATATTTTTATTTACAATTCATTAACACTAGCATATATAAAAAAACTTGAATAATTTTAAAAAATAGCAACTGAAAGATTTAGAGAGTTATGGTGGACCGTTCCTGTGAATTGGTCTTGGCATAATAAGTCCGAGTACAAGTCATAAAACTAGCAAAACAATGAATTCTATATTAAGTATGTATAAAAATCATTTTTTGATTTCACTTCAAAATTCAAATACAAATATCCGGTAATGTGTTGTATTCGAACTACTAATTTTATTAAATTGTGAACTAATTGTATGCTTGATTATTCCCTACTTTTATTCAGTGGAATTCATAATAAATTATTAGATAATTGTTAATTAAATACAATAAATGAAAATGAATTTTTTTAAGTTGATAAAAATATTTTAAATAGGTTATTATCAAAAAAATTGTGTTTAAGACAATGCAGTTAAAGTTTTTAAGAAACATTTTCCTTTCATAAACTTTTCTTATAAAATTAAAATTACATTTCTTTAATTATTTAATAAAAGCATATCTTGATATAGGCTCAGGTGATACACAATTAAAATAAAATTTTTTAACTTTTAATGTATGATCCAATAGTTTCATTATATTATTTTTTTCTTACATTTATTTGTATTATTTAAGGTTTTTTATTTTTGATTGTTAAATCTAAACATTTAGAGGCATAAGCAAGGTAATTATAAAAATAACTTGCATTTTATTTACTTGTTTCTTACATAAATTATTTATTAATATTTTCTGAATTTTTTTATTCAAGAATGTATAGAATCTCATAAGCCAGTTTATGATCTGGGATACCAATCTGGAACCCAAAAGCGAAACAAAGAGCTCCTTTCATGGGCTAAAAAAAAGCATCGCCATATCCGGCGGGATGACCTAATTGCATACATCACTGGGCGCACACCTCCTGCAAATCGGCCTTTTTGTCCCAGGCCTCGCCTTGTTCTAGATGGGATGCATAACTCTTCGCATCTTACCCATGCCCATCGATTCTCAAATTCTGATGCTTCTAGGACTGATAATTTTGATATGTTTAGAGCTTTTTAGCTTTTCAGGTAAAAATTCTAGTTTATTATATTATTGTGTCCAATGCTTCATAGAATTTTATTTTTATACGATTGTTCTATTAAATATCATAAAATTTTTTTAAAAGAAATTTTGCAATCTTTATGAAATGGATTAGTTTTAAGGTAAGGTGGCATTGCCATATGTAAAAAATAAATATGTGGATATTTAAAAAATGTTTAATTTTTACATATTTTAATTTTTGAAAGCTTTTCATTCAGTATATCATTCAAGTTTTTTTTTTTTTATGGTGAATCATGGTGTAACAAGGGCCAAATATTTGAAAATAAATCCACCTATCTATGTATAACAATAACTTTTAGATTAAAGGATGAAAAGGTTTCCAAATCTTTCATAAATTCTTAAAGACTATAAAAAATTTCCTTTCTCTCCACTTTCTGAAGTTAAAGTAACAGAGTTAAGAAGCCTAATTTTCCATTTTAATTAAGGAAAATTATTTTTAAACATAATGAATTTTAAGGCTATGTGCTTTTTTTTTCCTATTGGTGGAACCATAGTAGGTAACTAGAAAAGACAATTTTTATTATGCTTTTTATAGATTATATATTGCCTTTTATTTATATATGCTATTGGTTGAACCATAGTAGGTAACTAGAAAATACGATTTTATTGTATAAAGATCTGTGTTCATAAATTGCAATCTGAAAAAAATTGTGTCATGAACTAAGAAAAATGTATATTGACAACAAATAAAGTAATGTTCAAGTATGAGGGGTTTTTTTTAGAAATCTTAATCAAGTATTTTATTATGACAATTGATGTAAGGTATACAAAATCAACTTCTCATCAATGAAGGTGTGTCTTTCTTACAGAGAATTAGTAGTAAGTGTCTTAAGGAATTTTCAATGTCATTTGATATAGAAAATCGTGTATATTGTTTTATTCCATTAACATCAGTCTAAGGAACTTCTGAAATATTGGTCTAGCATGCTCGTATTGGGAGGCATTATGATGAAAGGGTGAATTGAGCTTTAAATGTTTGATGGAGATACTGTTTCAAGATTGCCCCTCACATGCATCTGCTCTGACATACCTTTGTACAAATTTCGTTTTATTGATGATAATGCCTGGTCGCTTCAGATTTGTACTATTGAAGAGCTTATAGAAATGAAGATATGTCTAGAATAGGTGGGCAAATGTATTGTGTTTTAAATATCATAGACTTGTGGGAGGCTTTAGGGTAGATTGGTTTGATTATATCTGTCAGAGAACATTCAACAACTGAAACAAATGTTCATTGAATCATTAGTACTCTCACTCTATAACTGTTGAAAAATCGTTGTTGAACATGGGAGAGATGATGCCAAGCAGCCATTGAATGGAATGGTTATGTATTCTCTTACTTTGTTATTCGTTCTCTTGGGCAGGCAAGCATTAGTATCAACACTACTTTTTTTGATAAAGACTTTTTTTTTTTATTGTTTCCATACTGTATATTGTTTATTTACCTTTGTGTTATATTTTAATTTTTTTTTTTTTTTTTTAAGTATAAAAAAATCATCTCTAATTTTTAAATTTCATTTCTTCTGGTGATTTTAGGACAAACAGGACAGTCTTTGTATAAGTTTTGAATACTATTGTAGTATTCATTTGATTGTCATGAATTACAAGCTGCATTCATGTGATGCGTCAATTCATTTTCATTTGAAATACTCCTTTTTTACTTGCTATTTTTCAAAAGTGTTATATTAAAAAACAATTTCACATACGGGGAATTGTGAGGAAAATTTTTCTAGCTAAATAGGTTTAATATAGGTACTCCAGAACAGGTATGTCCATTTCCATTTAATAAGTATAATATGTCAATTTCCAATTGCGTACAAAACTTCCAAATAAAATAGCTATTATTATTTTTCTTATTAAATATGCTTTTACTAGTGGGCAAAGCCAGTCACAAATTTTTATAGTTAGTGCTGATTGTTTCAGTCATTTAAAATGTTTTGTTTGGTGGATTGATAGACCAATTAATTCTTTTGAAAAAGTAGGAATTGGAAGTTATCAAATGGCAAAGAATCTGCATTAAATTTCTTTTAAGTAAAAGGTATCTATTGTCACAAAAAAAAATTTTTTTATTTTGTTGCTGATATAATGCCGAAGTGATACTGTAATGAAAGATTGTGCCAAGAATATAAATTGAATTATTCTGCTGAGGAAATTAGTTTAAAAGCTTTCATATTTCTTTCTCATCAATCTTTGAAAATCAGCATTCTAATAAAAATAAAATTCTAAATAAATTAGTGAAAGTTGATAAAGAGTATTTACTTATAGTATATGAAATTCAACGATAAATGTATTTTTCCACAACAGTGGGTATTCTATGGAATTTATTGGCGAGTTCATTGTTTGTCTTAAACAATGAACTCAAATGAAGAAACAATGAATGTTGTGTTAAATGTTTTGTAACTATATTATTTAATAACTGGGTTGTCAGAATTATCTTCTTAGATTAGGCCCCAACTCTCATTTGGTGTAAATTGGCACTTCATTATTTGAAAAGTACCATTATGAAATAATTAAAAGAAGTATAAAATTATTGTTTTAAAATAAGTTTTTATAAAAAATCAAAGCATTTTGAAAACCGAACATCTATAGATCATTTAACACCACAATTATTTTGTGATCAACTTTCTAAAGTAATTGTTGTGAAGCAATGGTTTGTTTGTTGTTGAAAAGTGTATTCCGTAATTTCCTTTTTTACATATATCATTGTATTTGTTACAGCAGCAAATATAAGGCAACATAATCCAAGCTCTCCAACTGGCCTTTCCCATATACGAGCTCGCCATTGCAATTCTACCTCTACTTCCCATAATGAACTCGGTGCATTTATTACTGAGGAGCTCTCAGACACTCCAGAAAGCGCTCCCCTCTGTTGATGTCATAATGGACTCCGCCTACCCATAAGCGCTCACGTTACTATGAGTAGTCACCATTAAGTGCTTAGAATAAATATTTTTTTTTCACTATACAAGAAAATGTTATGAACATATTATCTTTGAAATAACCAATTCAAATGACAGCTATGAGAATGAAATGGATTTCTCCCAAATTGTATTTTTTTTTTATTATGTTTGCCTTATCATAGGAACATTCAGACTATAGTTACATAGTTTGCTGGACAAGTCCTTTCTAAAATATGCCCGATTGAAAATGTAATTTAAAACATTATATTTATGTTGATCTTTAAATTTTTAAAGGGTGTTGTGTTCTTTTGATATCATCGATTGAATGGTGGGTATCATTTCTCCAATTCTTTATTTGATATATGTATTATTCTTATTCATGTATGGTTCAAGCTTCTTGAAATTTTCTAACATCCATTGTAAAGTATTTGGTTTACCCATTTGCTGATTTTTTTGTTTTCAAACCTAAATTCTATTTTATTACTAGGAATATGAAAACTTATCTACGACTTCTATCAACAATCATATTTTGAATTGGTATAAGCCATACAATTCAAAGTATAAGTCATTTTGTTTATTAGAGAGCTATATAAAAATAAATTTGCTTTCATATAACTATTTAATAATTTGTTTTATATATCATTTACAGTTTCTCAGCAAATAGTTAGACCCATATTTTTGCATTATAAACTATTGCAAAAAAAAAAAAGAGATGCATAAATGAATTAATATTATAAATTTTTCAAAATTTGCATATATCATCATTGTAAAAAAAAAAGGGAACCAATTCAAGTAAAATTAATTAAAATCACTATTACAAAAGATTTAATGTTATCAAAGCTGATATATCCATATTTTATGGATACTATATTCTTCAAAGTACTTTTTTTTTTTTTTTTTTTTTTTGTCTTTGTAATTTTTAAATGCTATCAAAACAAAAGAATTTTTTTATCATTATAGAGTGTTTTCTAATGTTAATGAAAATTAATTGTCGCAAATTTACAAATGATATTTTCAACTGTTTATATTAGCATTGAACTGCTCGATGAAATTTTATGGTTGCAAAATTATGCTTGATATAAAAATTAAAAATTAATTTTATTGATGAGAAATCATCTGCGAATAAATGTTAATAAATATTGTATGTTTAACTTTACTTAAAAATCATTTTACCTGACTTATTATTTATTAAATTATTTTCTTATGTTTTGGATTGTGATGTGTATTTTTTACATTTATTGAAATTGAGATGTTGATTTTGAACTATAAAACAAAGTCTGTAACATTTCTTCCTCAAAAAGTTAAATTTTAAAAAAGAGTATATAATGTTTCATCTTTGCTAACTATTGTGTAAATCATTTTCTGTTGTAAAAAAAAATGTTACCATAATAGTTGGTCTAGTCATAATTAATATTTTTAAATGATTATCGCTCAATATACGTTTGGATTGGGTGCTAAATATTTTTGATTTGTTATTTACTTCTCTCTTATTTTAATTTAAGCAACACAATAATTGAAGAAAAATATTTTGTTTATAGCAATAAAAAATATCTCAAATATATCAGTGAAATTTTAATCTTGTTAATCATATGAAACTTTCCTTGGATAACACAATGTCTACTTTTTAAAAAGATAAATTTTTAATTTGATAGAATATATTAAAAAGGTTTATAGATAATATGTTAAAAGTATTTATTTATTATAAAAAAAAAAAATTATATAAAATACACTACATTGTTTTTATTTGTTGAATGATTTTTGAAGAAATTTGTTTTTGTTTTAAATCTTAACCTTTTTTATTCTAATAATTATTTTTTATATCTTGGGTTTTTTTTTTTTTTTAATTTTCTATGCGATGAAGATTTAAATTTGTATGTAAATTTTTGAGAAAATGCAATCAATACTCGTCAGCCGAAGCTATGTTGCAAAATATCTTCATCACAAATATGTAAATAATTTGGTACCATTGAGGTTCAATAATAACAATAAAAAATCTTTTGATTGTGCCATGCATTGTATATAATATATCCTATGTATGAATAATTATATCCCTTTTATAAATAAAAACAGTGTTATGTATTTGATAAAATATAATTAATGATATAGTATATTTATCATTAAATATTTATTTGTATAGATTTTTGTTTTTTGCATCTTAAGTTATAACATGTCAACTGACCAAAAGTAATTTTTTTTTTTTTTTTCTATTAGGTAACAAATGATTTTCTTTGTGTAGCCCACTCTTTACTTGTGTGAAAAAAATTATGTATTTAAATTAGATATGCTAAAAATTTGGTTTTGTAATTTCCCATAAAGGCATGTACATTCCATGAATAAGTGGTATTAGTGAGTGAATATGAATTCAATAAGAAGAATTGCTAATATGTTTATTATGGTGTATTTTTTTAACCTACTGAATTTTAAAATATTTTTTAGAAAAAATATATTTATTTTTTCATAATGCGCATAGTTTCATATTACAAGATGCTTTTGAGAAAATTCGTATTTTTATGATAATTTGTTGCAGAAACTATTTCAAATACAAAAAAAGTTATTAACACCAAATGTATATTTTGGTAATAATATCTTTCAAATGTATTGTGAAAATTTTTGTGTATAAAATTAAATTTAGCATGAAATTATTCTTCTTTCAGTTATTAAGAATTATCCTAGCTTATTTTATTATTCTAATTTTTAATTTCTTCATCTTTTCCATCGTGTGAAAGAATGAAAGGGAATCTTAAAAAAAAAAAAAAAAAAGCATGCAATACAATCGAAAAATTATTAATTTTACCTAAAATTTCAATTTTTATATGTTTTAAGAAAAATCATAAATCAAACTGTTATACTTGCCCTTTCCTCGGCCTTCTTTATCTTATTAATGTAAAAAAAAATTTGTTAAAAAATATAATTTTTTTTTATGAATATCATGCCATGAGGATATTTATCTTGAAAGAAGGAAAATAAATAATATACGAAATTATCTATTTAAAAAAATCTATCTTTATCAGAAACTTCAAATTTTTATTTTTAATTTCAAAAAATTCTATGAATAAAAGCATAAAAAATTAAACATGCTTTCTAACTAGGAATTTTAAAATATAGTTGTATTTTTAAAAAAGTAATGACAATCTATAAATCAAGCACTCAAAAGTAATCAGTCAACTCAAAAATTTAGTTTTTATTCTTGCATTATTCTAAAATTACTTTTGATGAAATGATAATATTTGACATTTTGCCTTTTTACAGATATGCAAATTTATGTGTAAAAGCAAAGCTATTTTAAATAATTTTTACACAATTACAAAAACACCGAATTAACTGTTTCATAATTTTTTTTTTTTTTTAAATTGCTTTTATTCTGAAATTTAGTTACTGTTATATTAAACTTATTAAAATGTCTTCAAGTGATTTATAATTATTGGATTACAAACTTCAGATAAACTGTAGTAAATGTTATTAAGTAAAATGAACCTCATTACCATTGATGCTTGTAGTTAAGGAAGTAACAATGGTAATTCTTTTTAATATCTGCTGAATATTACAAGGTTCAAATTTTATTTCAATAATTCTACATTATGTATATAACAATTTGTATCAATTTATAGAAACTAATCCATTTACAATAAAGTGCCAGTGAATATATTTATGCAAATGACAATCTTCTATACTTTATTTTCCATATACATTAATGATTGTAAAACCCAATGCTTTTGAGAAGAAAAAAAAATTTTTTTTTTTCTTTCCCCTATATGTTATATAACCCGGCCATCAATAGTGTGGAAAATTGACGATCAATTAAGTGGGACGGATTCAAAAAGGACATCATTGGGAAAAGTGTCATTTAGGATGGATTTTAATTGCAATAAAAGCAAATAATTTTTAATAAAAAGTTTAGATTATGGGATACTACATGAAAAGTTATACGAAAAAATTGAGCACTAATTATACTTTTTTTTTTTTTCTTTGCTCTGCATGTATCTAATTAGCACCCCAAACAAGTAATCAATTCGTCCATTTCTGCTGTTAAACTGGATGTCAATTATTCCACATTGTATGTGATCGGACTATACCTGTAAATAAAATTTTATTTATGAATGTTTTTTTATGAATTATTTATGTATAAAATTAAAAATTATTTGAAGTTAAAATTCAAGCTTTTTTTAACAATTCCTTGTCATTGTGGAATTGCCTAGTATATTGTGATGAGGCTTTTGATTATTCATGTATACTTTTTATTTATATTGAATTCCTATTGCCAATAAATAGGATATCTTCATACTTTAGGTTACTTTCAACTTTTCTCGCAAGATTATTTGTGCTCTTATGATTGAATGATTCTCTTTAGTAAAGTTTAATCTTGCCTCTATTTATATTATTTTAAAAAGTATTTATTAGAATTATGTATTATTTTTTTTAATATGTATTAAAATAAGGATTTATATTTATTTAATAACTTACTATTAACATTTATGAATGTGACATGAATTTAAATTAAGTAATTTATATATTTAATTTATTTGAATACTTGTATTTTTAATATTTATTATGTAAGCATCTTGTAATATTAATAATACATTAAATAATTTATTATTAATTTGTTATTCTATTGCAACTTAAGTAAGCAAACTATCAATAAAAATAGTTTTGAATCTTTGCTCCATTACTAGGCCCAACGAATGTTAAAATTAGGTTATATATGCATATGCTATTATAATTAACAAAAGGAAAAAAAAAATGCTTGCCTGTTTTATTTATTTTTTGAATTTATTTATTTATTTTTTTTCACCAAATTTTGAAATAAAAAAAAAAAAATGGCAAATTGTGTAAGTAGATTTTTTCCCCTTTATTTTCATTCCATGCTGCTATCATCATTAAAATTAATATACGTTATATTTTAGCAATTGGAAATCCGTGTTATTTAATGTAATGAATATTGTTTTGTTGCATAATATTAATATTTTTAATTTTATATTTATTAGTTTCTCTTTTCACCAATATTTGGTTCTATATAATTGGTTATATAAATGTAGAATAATATGCACAAAAATATGTATAAGCATAGTTTTATAAAATGGGGCCTTTAGTTTATATAAATCTTCATTGTGGTACATTTTCTTTTCCTTGTTTAAAGCAAATAAATCGACAGGAAGTAAGGAAAGTTTTTTGTTGTTTTTCTTGTGTGTGTATATGTGCATTAATTAACTAATCAAAATGTTGTTTAATTATTATTTTCGTAAAGATATAAAATATATCTTTTCCGTGTATCATAATTTAATTTAAATGATGCTTTGCAGCATGTGATGTTTTATATAGTACTATATTACTTTTTATTTGTATATATATGTGTGTGCGTGTGTGTGTAATCTATATTTCTTCAGAGTAAAGCATGATTGTGATAAAACTAAGTAAAATCCTATAAATCAAGATTTATTAATTAGTTTTATAAACTTTGAATTTTTCTAACAAATAACATCTGTGAGAATAGTTTTTAGGAATGCATTTAAATATTTAAAATTTCTAAAAAAAAAATAATAACAGCATCCATGTGTTTCTAAAAGTTAAAAGAAATGCATTAATAATAAACTGTGTTAAGAAAAAAAAATTGGATAATATATATGCATAAAAAATGTTTTGTCTTAATTTAAATCTTTCTTTCTCTGAGAAATCACCTGTAAATAATTTAAAAATTTTTTTAATTTATTGTAACTCAAATACTTGTTAAATTTTGATTTCTGAAGTGGTCAATAATCAATTAAATATGCTTCAGAAAAGTTTTTGTTTTGAATATACTGATTTACATATGTTAATAAAGTGAGCTATTTCCATTTGTCCATTACCATTATTGCATTTTCTATTTGTAAATATTGTTATTTCTTTATTTAAAATGTTTCTTTTAATGATGTGCCTTTGAAGCAAGTGTTTTAAGTTGAAGTACATTGTATGTATTATTAGATAAAAAAAAAAAAAAAAAAAAAAAAGGTGATTGAACCATCAAATAAATGCAGCTTTAAGAAAAATCTTTCATTCTATTTATTTTTAGATAATGTTTTAATGCATATAAGATTATCAAAAAGTTTTAGACTTCTCTGGGAATTCTCATCCTCGTCGAAGCCTAACTTTTTTTTTTTTTTTTTTTACTTATATGGTAACTATAAATGTAATATGCTTCACAATCATAGTACCATATGATTGTGAAGTATAATTCATTCAAAAAACTATTTTTTTTTTTTGCAAACACTATATTTTAATTTCCCTATATTTTTGAATCTTAAATTATAGTTTCCTTTTAAATTTCTGTTTGAAGTGAATTTCTAAATTTAAAATCATTTTCTAAACCAATACATGTACATATTTTGAATTTTTGAGAGTGCCTTGATTACAAAATACTCGGTTAGAAACACTTTAAAAGTTTAATGTAGATCCATGTATTAAAGAAAATGTTTCACAATTGGAGTATAAGCGGGATGGCTTAAATTGTTTTTTTTATCTATGTAATTTAATTGTGGTAATTACTAAAATTGATATTGAATAAAATTTTAATAATCAATAGTGTAATTTGCTTTAATGTTTTGAATTTTTTTTATTAATTTAACATATTTTAAAATAATACTTTCAAAAGCAACGACACTTTTTCTAAAAAAATTCAATTTACATCATTTATAAAATTAATACGATCATTCTTTTTTTTAAAATTTTATTTTTATATTAAAAAAGATACTATATGGATAATATAATTTATGTGTATATACATATTTATATATGTTGAAAATATCTGTTTTTAGATCCTTTTTGAATTTCAACTAGAAGTTTGTGTAGCATTCTAATACATTGATGTATTTAACATGTGAAAATCTAAAGCATTAATTTTCTAGACATGGGCAAATCTAAAGAATTGATATTCAGAACATGAGCAAATCTAAAGCATTAATATTCAGGTCATGGACAAATTTAAAGCATTGATATTCAGGAAAGGACGTTCAAAAATGTCCCTAGTGATTATCTTTTTTGTATTTGATAAAACAATTGAGTGGATGAAATAAAATATCTTATTATATACAATAAATTCATTGTTAGCAAACATGAGATACTTCATTAAAGATTAAAGCTAGAAAAACTATAAGTCTACCCCTTGTTGAAAAAATATTCAAACTTCACCTTTAAAAATGAAGTTTTATTGTAGAACCAATATTAGATCCATCTTTACCTAAATAATATAGGGATAGGTAGTTACAGTCAGTAGAACTAAAATTCAAATCTTGCAAAACAAGGTTTTAAGAATCATTATTGATACAGAATATTGAGAACTGTGTATTGTCTATCATCACTTCAACTCCTCTGGCTACGTTGTCTGGAGGATGGTGGTACTTAGGAAATAAGTTACCGTAAAGGTTATTAAGTTACCATTTTGAGTTGGCAGGATTTTGTTCATGTTTGTTACATTGGTGCACTTAGCTTCGAATTTCGTCAGCTGTTTTTTATTTTACGATCATTAATATGAAATAATGTATTGTCTGTTTCATAGAAAGATGGATGGGTTGCATAGAAATTGACAATGAAATTTATTATTTCTTAGAACTGTGAGAAAATATTCAATGTATCGAGGATTTATGGAAACTCATGTTCTTAAAAATACTATGCAAAATAAAAATGTTGCTGAAAAATTATAAATTAAAGTAATAATAAATAAACCTTGAAGGGACACCATTAGTGACAAGAGTATTTTGGAGTTATTTTTGTGTGTTTGTTTGAAAATATTGTTGTAAATGGAATTAATTCTATGAAGTTAATTAATGATGATATGATATATATTTTTAAGGAATTTTGTATGCTAATATTGTTATTTTAGAGAATTGTGTATGTTTATACTGACATCAAGAAAATAAACTAGAAGATGGTTTGCATTTGAATTTTTAACATCTATTGGATAATGTCAAGAAAATTTGAATGGCTAAATATAATTAAGCCAACTTGCATGTCTAAAAGCCTGTGAATTAGACAATCATTTTTTTACAGCAAGTAGTATAGTATAAATATATAAACATGTATGTTACTTTTGTTAATATAAAGATAATGCTTAATCGTGTGATGTTAACTAATTGGGTCCAAGAATAATGAAAAGTTGTTAAAACGAAATTGAATTGCAAATTTTATTTATTTTTTACTATTATTATTATTTTTTTTTTTTAAGTTAGCAAAGCATTTTTACAGAATTTTCTAGAAAAAAGCCATTTGCCATTTTTATACAATGATTAATTTTTTTTTTTTTTTATCAAGAAACATATATTTAGGATGCCAAAATTATAAGTTTGGCATCTGTACATTCTACTTAGACTTCTTATTGTAGATTAACATGGAGATCCTTGGCCGCGTAGCGGCCACTAGCTCCTTCACTGTAAAATTTTTGAAACATAGCAGTGGTCTCATGCCCTTTGAGTTAATAAGAAAAAAATAGTATAAATAAATGCCCTTTTTTTTAAAAAAGATTTATTTATTTGATAAAAAATAAAAAATAACAAAAATTTCAAAAGTGTAGATGTTGATGAAATCAGTTGCATGTAAAAAAATAATAATAATAATAATAATAATGACGGAAGCGAACTTTTTCATCTATGCAGTTGTAAGGAATTAATTAAAAATATTTAGAACAGTGCGGGTTTTTTTTTTTTTGCTATGTTTGCGGGAAGAAATATCATAATCGTAATTTTGTAGGATATTTAAAACTGGGTTATTGATGTTTCTCATATCATTATAGAATTTAGTAGAAATTTTGTGAACAAATTGTCTTAAACTTGGAACCGAGAGAGCTCGTCTAATATCGTCATTACGATTCTACTTAGACTTGGCATTATAAAGTAAATTGATATTGGCGCATTATAGCAAAACTGTTGCCACATCGTATAACTAAAATTTCAAAAATTATTATTGTACTGTAACATAAGTATGCAAACTGAAGAAACAAATAGAAGTATTTGATCTAAAAAATTTTTGATTAAGATTAGTATTTCATATTACACAATTATTGGTAAAATATGTAGTTATTTTCAATGAAGTTCGTTATTCTTATACCAATTCCAAGGTCCGTTCTTAAAAGTATGATTCAAAACTTGGAATAACAAAAAATTTTCTCTGCCTTCATCGATTTTTTAATAAAATTATTTTTCTAAGATTAAAACAAACATTTTCACTAAAAATTATGCATTCAAAAAATCTATTTCTATACCATTTGGTTGACATCAAAATCAAGACCAAGTCTATGAACTCGTGTGTTCTCAAACAACGAAAAACCGCTCCAAGATTTGAGCACAACTGATTCTTCTGGCAGCCAATGAGTCAAGATATGGGAAGGAGTTGCTTGAGTCAAGCTACACAGTCCAGTCACATTAATGTGACCACCACTTACTTTCGACGTCAACGTGAAATAACCAATCACAAAAGGCAGGTGGCAGCACATTGCAGTGGAGTGTATATAAAGGATGTCCAAGGGCATCGGAAAGCACTTCAATCGTTGGCGTAATGCAGGAACGTAGCGATTTATCCGACGTCCAAAAGGGCATGATTATTGGCTTTCGGGCCAAGGGCGGAAGCATTTCGGAAACGGCTAATTTTGTGAACTGTTCGCGTGCCGCCGTGGTAAAAGTATACTGTGCATGGCAAAAGGTCACTATCCAAAATCATCGGCGTGGCACATGTGGTGCACCACGGGCTACAGATGACAGAGGCGAACGAAGGCTACGGAGATGTGTTCGGGCAAATAGACGTGCAACTGACCGCCAGATAAAACCAAGGGCAACATTGCTGCACATGGGCCTCTGCAGCAGACGCCTGGTTAACGCACCTATGCTGATTGCTGTTCATCGGCGACGAAGGCTGGAATTTGCACGCCAGTACCGAAACTAGACGTCCACAGAGTGGCGACAGGTGGCTTTTTCCAATGAATCACGTTTTATGCTCCATCGGACAGACGGACGTTGGCGTATACGGCGTGAAACGTCTGAAAGCAAACACCCTGCAACAATTGCCGGAAGGATCCAAGCTGGAGGAGGGAGCATTATGGTTTGGGGAATGTTTTCCTGGCATTCACTGGATGCACTCATCATTGTGGAAGGCACGATGGATCAGCACAAGTACGCATCTGTCCTTGCGGACCATGTCCACCCCTACATGCGAATTATTTTTCCTCAGAATGAGGGTATCTACCAGCAGGACGTCATACAGCTCGCAGTGTATATGCGTGGTTCGAAGAGCACCAGGATGAGTTTACCGTACTGCCCTGGCCAGGCAAACACCGGATTTAAACCCAATCGAGAATCTGTGGGATCACCGCAATCGGGTTTTTCGCATCATGGATCCTCAACCGCATAATCTAGCACAGCTGGCCACGGCACTGGAGTCGTCATGGCTCAACATCCCAGTGAACACCTTCAGAAACGTAATTGACTGCTCTCTTCCTGCACGTCTCGCAGTGGTCCGCTCTGCCAAAGGAGGTTATTCTGGCTTTTGACAGGTGGTCACATTAATGTGACTGGACTGTGTATATTTCGGGCGAAGGAGATAAACCTTAAGGCTTGGTACAGGACATTGAGCACGAAGATAACCACTGCTGAGCCTAACAAGAGCCATCTGTTCAGATCTACTACCAGTTAAAATTAAAGCAGCATCAGAACTGTTACAATCATACCACTCGTATACTCATATACCTTTCTCCAAGAGGAGTTGATAATTAATTTGATCCTAGAGGAAAGTTCTGAGAAAGAGAGACAGTCTTACCATTAATAGAACTCTTAAGGCTGCCCTCCTCGGTAAGCTCATCTGCAAATTTGTTGCTATAAACATTAAAAAAAAAAAAAAAAAAATCTTAAGTGAGATTACATAATTTTCAAAATAAGCATCATGAGTTTATTTAAACTTTCGGAATTTTTTTTTTTTCGGTTATTGTAGCCATTTGCGTTGTTTGTTTTAAACATAGAATGCTAGCTGTGTAGGCGACAAATTGAATTGGTCACTCTCCTTTTATTTCTTTGGAACGTAATAAAGTAGGAAACACTTATAAAATCAACCATAAACTGAAATGAAACAATCAACAGTTTTCGCTAATACGTATAAAATTGCAATCCCAATTTAAAAGAAAGACACCTTACCTCACTGACCTTGCATATCCATAATCTCGTTATAAAAGAGTTATTTAATGTGATTTGTCAAATTATAAAGAAAGAAATGTGAATAACTATTGATAAATAAAAATTCCATCCCCTTTTCTATATTCCTTGATCTTTTACTAGTAATTGCTTTTCCAAAACATGATCTCAAATATTTCGAGGAGTGCCTTTCTTCCAGCTAAAATTCATCGAATGTAAAACTTTTTTTTTAACGAGTTCCACAAAACGTTTAACTTTTCTCTCTCGATATGTTTGGCATATAAAATGCATGAAGTAGTTATAGAACTAATCATATTTTATTCTCAGTATGTCACACAATCTAATTATGCTTCCTCCAACGCAACCATGTTTCCTCCTGCGCACTGGTAAAAGCGCCTCCTGTGGCGTTCAGGAGAAATGGTCAGTCGGCTTCGAGACTTTCCCCGACAGAAAACGTTTAGTTTACAGTCTCATGAAAAACTATATATATTTAGCGCAACAGGAAAAAATATACATTTAGTAAATATTTCTATATATAATTCTAAATATGTTTAGCGCAATTCTGCGTAATAGTTGGCCTACAGACACTCACCTGGAGAGAAAGTATCTTTCGCGCGTACCTCAGTATCAGGTTTTCGGCTTAGAAGTGGAATCCTTCCGCGAATCTATGATTATGTCTTTAAATATGGTATGCGTGGGGTATTTGTGCGTATGTAAATAAAAATGTGTATTCTCAAATCTCAACCCAATTGCACCGAGTTACAATCTCGTTGCTCCAACCCACAACATTCTTTGAAATCAATCTTTCTAACACTTTCCTGAAGAAATCCTTATTGTAGTAACCCGGCCCGGAATCGTAAGTAATGCCTGGTTTCCAAAATAAAAGTCATCTTGACCAGACATCGCATTGAAGAATCTTAGAAATCACACAAGAAAAAGAATGGCAAGAATTAAGCCTACTAATTTTTAAATTTTCAGTTTTTTTTTTTTAAAAAACAAATTCACGGAATTAAAAATGAATCCACTGTAGCGTGCTATGGTAAATTTTACTAACAATTTATGTTACCATGGAAACTATAAACAAAAATTATAAAAATTGTGAAGTCAAACTGGCAGTAAATATTTTATATGAAAGGAATTTTTTTGTTAGGGATAGGAGAAAAATAAATAAATAAAATTTAGACATAATTTTTAATTTAACTTACTTCAATGTTAAAGATAGCAATGGAAGTGTGAGTACCTATGGTGTAGTGGTTATCACATCCACCTAACACGCGGAAGGTCCCAGGTTCGAAACCTGGTAGGTTCAAAGTTGTTATAGTAATTTTTTTTTCTACATACATAATGATAATAATTTTGTTATACTTTTCACAAATATGTCAATTTTTAACGTATACAGATAAGACATTTTTTTTTTTTTTTTTTTTTTAGTTATCATTTGGTACTACTTTTTGGATTTATTAAATTATTTTATAGAAATGAAATATTTGCTTCGAAAAATATACATAATGGTGTATATTTCAAAATAAAAATTATTTTTTTATTAAAAATTCTTTCAATAAAAATTAATTTTTATGTAAGATAAAAAAAAAAAATCAAAAAAATTTAGAATAAAAATTATATAAACGAGAGAAGCAATTTAAGACTTTCGAGTTATTCTATAATTTTCCTAAAACTGTTAATGAGATTTATTAAACGAGAAAACAATTTATAAAAAAATTATTTAAAAATTAGATTGTTCAAATATAAATAAAAGAAAAAAAATTAAAAAATGTTATCAGCTGGGTCGATATACAGTTTACCAATAACATTTAGAATTTACTGTAAGAACAAAACGCATTACAGCAATCTTAAAAAAATAATAACTACAGAATTCCAAACGATTTTCTTTCCTTAAAAAATCTCATTTGCAGTATAAAAATAAAATTGCCTGTGCTTTCACCAGACTCGAAAAATTCGTGTTATTAATACTGACATTTCCTTTCTAATTTTTTTTTTTTTTTTAATGGTAAATTCTGAAACTCCAGTCTTTTCAGCAGTTATTTTCATGGATTTTCATGGACTGTTAAATATTAAGCTGCAGCTTCCTCAGAGGAAAACGCTGTAACGTTATATACAGTTTTATATTTTTGAGATTTTAAAATCTCTTTTCTTTCTTAAACTGAAAGTACATCCTCAAAATAATTAAGTTTGAAGAAAATAAAGAAATTCAACTAATTTTAAAATGAAAAAAGTTTATTGCAATTTAAAAAAGCAATTGAAAGCGAGATATTCGAAAATCGTTTGGTACAGTTCTTATTTTTTAAGACTGCTGTTATGTGTTTTGTTCTTATATTAAATTCTATATTTTATTTGTAATCTCCATATCGGTCCAGCAGATTACATTTTTTAATTTAAATATATCTTATTAAAAAGTGATTAAGAAATAATTTTTTAACGTTGTACTCTTAATACTCTTTTGATCCTTTTATAACACTTTTTTGTATCTCAGTCTGACCAAAAAAAAGGCTTTAAGAGCTGATATTCTAGAAAGTATCCAATTAGTTTTCTAATTCGTGGATGCATGGAATGCTTTCAATTAATTCTGCTTAATAAATGATTATGTATTACTTGAAAATGTCTATTAATTAATTAATTTGTGTTGATTAAGGAATTCCTTATTTTGAAAATAAAAACATTGTTGATCCTGACTTCTTACTCGTCAAGTTATTTAAGGTCAGTGGGTTTTTTTTTTTGTTTGTTTTTGGCTATTAAACAGTGGCAGTATTCTTAATAAAAATTAAACATAGCTGCAAAATCACAGTTTAGGAAACAAGGGGGTTTCCCCAATTTAGTGACTGAATGCGGCTCGAGCTTCTAACCCTACGAAGCAGAATTTAAAGAGAAAAAAAAATGAAAAACATGCTTTTAATGGATTTCAAGTTGTTAAAATTGAGCATTTAGAAGGAAAAAGAAAAAGACTGACATATTTAAGAAATTTAACGTACTTACCCCTAGTCTGAAATCATGATGAATATAGGCTTGATGATAGGAGGCCGATTAAAGAGGTCCATGTGAGCTTATAGACGTCTGTTAAACCCCACAAAAAGGCATCAGAGCTTTTGAAATATTTTGCCGTATAATTTTTGCCCCATTTTTCTGCCAGTAAATGGTCTAACTGCTCTGCCTCTTACCGGAGCCTCGTTCAATTAAAATTTGTGTATTATGTGTGAGCGACTTCAATTCTATTTATGTGTACCCCTGTATCTGCGTCTTTAATATGCTTTAAATGATTAACAGTTTGATGAAAAAAATCCATTTTGTTCACTTTAAATTGTAAGCTGGTCTCATACGACTGCAGAGAATTGAGCGTAGGGCTAAAACCCCTACTCCATAAAAAGAAAACTTCTCCTGTCTCGAAACCTGCCAGTAGGCAGACGTCCTTGGCCACGATTGGGCTTTTTGCGCCAATGATGAAGTACCCGGCTTGGAATTTAAGTAATGCCTAACCCCCAAAATAAAAATAAAATATCCCCAAATCTCGACCAGACATCACTTTATGGATATCACATATTGGATTTTATGGATATCACATAAGAAAAAAAAATTGCATAAATTCAGCCTGCTAATTTTTTTAACTTTAAGCTTTTTTTTTTTTTTTCAAACAGATTCATGTAATTAAAATAGTATCCACTGTCGTGTGCTGTGGTAAATTTTACAAATATTACTGATCTATGTTACCATGGAAATTCTTTTGAAAAAATATAAAAATAATATTTATGAAAATTGAAGTCAAACTGCAAATAATTTTTTATATGAAATTAATTGTTTTGTTATAGATCAAGAAAGCAATAAATAAATAAGGTCTTGACATACGCGTTTTTGGCAGCTGTGCTTATTCTACCTCAATGTTAAAAACTAAGCTGCGTCTGTGAGTACCTATGGTGTAGTGGTTATCACATCCGCCTAACACGCGGAAGGTCCCAGGTTCGAAACCTGGTAGGTACAAAGTTGTTATAGTGATTTTTTTTTCTAAATACATAATTATTGAAAATAATTTTGTTATACTTTTTCACAAATATGTCAATTTTTAACGTACATTTTGAAAATTATACATTTTAATTCTTGTTTACAAATAAGACATTTTTTTTTTTTTTTTTTTTTTTAGTTATCATTTGGTACTACTTTTAGATTTATTAAATTATTTTATAGAAATGAAATATTTGCCTCGAAAAATATACATAATGGTGTATATTTCAAAATAAGAATTTTTTTTTTTATTAAAAATTTTTTAAATAAAAATTAATTTTTATTTAAGATAAAAAAATTTAGAATAAAAATTATATAAATGAAGGAAGTAATTTAAGACTTTTTGAGTTATTCTATAATTTTCCTAAAACTATTGATGAGATTTAATATACGGAAAACAATTATTAAAAAAAATTAGTTTAAATACCAATAAAAGGAAAAAAAAAATTTAAGTATCATCGCCTAGGCCGATATACAAGTTGCATATAACATTTAGAATTTAATATAAGAATAAAACGCCTTACAGCAAGCATAAAAAAATATAAAATACCGACAGAAATCCAAACGATTTCCTTTCCTTGAAAAATGTCATTTTCAGTTTGAAATAAAATTGTCTTTGCTTTCATCAGACTCGAAAAATTCGTGTTATTAATACTGACTTTTTCTATTTTTTATTTATTTTTAATGGTAAATAATGAAACTTCAGTCTCTTTAGCAGTTCTTTTCATTGATTGTGAACGAGGAACTTTTAAATATTAAACTATAGCATCCCTCAGAGAAAATCTCTACAACATTCATATATTTGAGATTTAACTTTAAACTTAAACTTTACATTCTGAAAATAACAAAGTTTGAGGAATGAGAAAAAAAAAAAAATGAAAGAAATGCAACTAATTTAAAAATGAAAAAAAAAGTTTAATGCAATTTAACAAAAGCAATTGAAAGCGAGAGAATACTCGATCGTTGAAAATCGTTTGGGACAGTTCTTATCTTTTAAGATTGCTGTTATAGGTTTTGTTCTTATATTAAATTCTAAATTTCTTTTAAGAACAAAAAAATTTAATTAGAAATTTATTCATTCAAAATCTGTATATCGGTACAGCAGATAACATTTTTTTAAATTTAAATATATCTTATTTAAAAGTGATTAAGAATTATTAATTTTTTAACTTCGTACTTTTTAATACTCTTTTGGTCATTTTATAACACTTTTTGTATCTCATTCTGACTAAAAAATGCTTTAAGAGCTGGTATTCTTGAAAGTATCCAATTATTTTTCTAATTCGTGGATGCATGAAATGTTTTCAATTAACTCTGGCTTAATAAATTATCATTTATTTCTTGAGAATGTCAATTAATTAATTAATTAATAATTAATTTGTGTTGATTAAGGAATTCTTTATTTTGAAAAGAAAAACATTGTTGATCCTGAATTCTACTCGTCAAGTTATTTAAGGGCAGTGGTTTTTATTGTTGACTATTAAACAGTGGCAGTATTAACAAAATTAAACATAGCTGTAAAATCGCAGTTTAGGAAACAAGGGGTTTTCACCAAATTAATGATTGAATATGGCTCGAGCTTCTAACCCTACGAAGCAGAATTTAAAGGAAAAAAAAATGAAAACACGCTTTTAATGGATCACAAGTTGTTAAAATTAAACATTTAGAAGGAAAAAGAAAAAAACTGCCATATTCAAGAAATTTGACGAACTTATCCCTAATCTGAAATCATGATGTATATAGACTTGATGATAGCTTATTGACGTCTGTTAAACTCCCACAAAAAGGCATCAGAGCTTTTGGAAATATTTTGCCGTATAATTTTTGCCCCATTATTTCTGCCAGTAAGTGGTCTAACTGCTCTTTGTAAAACCGAGCCTCGTTCAATTAAAATTTGTGTATTATGTGTGAGCAAGAGACTTCAATTCTATTTATGTGTACCCCTGTATCTGCGTCTTTAATATGCTTTAAATGATTAACAGTTTGATGAAAAAATCCATTTTGTTCACTTTAAATCGTAAGCTGGTCTCATATGACTGCAGAGAATTGAGTGTAGGGCTAAAACCTCTACTCCATAAAAAAAAAAACTTCTCCTGTCTTGAAACCTGCCGGTAGGCAGACGTCCTTGACCACGATGGGGCTGTTGCGCCAATGATGAAGAAGTAACCCGGCCTGAATCTATAATGCCTAACACCCAAAATAAAAAATAAAATAACCCCCAAATCTCGACCAGACATCACTTTGACGAATCTTGGATATCACATAAGAAAAAAAATGGCATAAATTCAGCCTGCTAATTTTTAAAACTTTTAATTTTTTGTAAAACAAATTCATAGAATTAAAATAGTATCCACTGTCGTACGCTGTGGTAAATTTTACAAATATTACTGATATATGTTACAACTCACGGAAATTCTTTTGAAAAATATAAAAATAATATTTATGAAAATTGAAGTCAAACTGCAAATAATTTTTTATATGAAATTAATTGTTTTGTTACAGATAAAAAAGCAATAAATAAATAAGGTCTTGACATACGCGTTTTTGGCAGCTGTGCTTATTTTACCTCAATGTTAAAAACTAAGCTGCGTCTGTGAGTACCTATGGTGTAGTGGTTATCACATCCGCCTAACACGCGGAAGGTCCCAGGTTCGAAACCTGGTAGGTACAGTATTGGGTTTTCTTTTTTCTTCTATACATATGTACTGAAAATAATTTTATTATACTTTTCTAAATATGTCAATTTTTAACGAACATTTTTTAAATTATAATGTTTTAGCTATTTTTTTTTTTATATAAACAAGACATTTTTTTTAGTTATCATTTGGTACTACTTTTAGACTATTTTAAATTATTTTATAAAAATGAAAGATTTTCTTCGAAAATATGCAAAAGGGTGTATATTTCAAAATAAGAATTATTTTTTTATTAAAAATTTCTTTCAATAAGAATTAATTTTTATTTAAGAGAAAACATCATAAAAATTAAATAAATAAGGGATGGAATTTAAGACTTTTGAATTATTCTATAAAATTCTAAAACTGTTGATCAGATTTATTAAATGACAAAACAATCTATAAAAAATATTAAAAAATTAGGTTGTTTCAATACATAAAAGAAAAATAAATTTAAAGATATAATCGATTAGGCTGATATACAGGTTACCCATAAATTTTAGAATTTAATGTAAGAACAAAACGCATAACAGCAATCTTAAAAAAAATAATTAATAAATAAAAATAATAATAATAAAACTATAGAATGGCAAACGATTTTCTTTTCTTGAAAAATCTCATTTTCAATGTGAAACAAAATTGTCATTGTTTTTACCAGACGATCTTTTAGAACAATTTTACACCATTTAATTATATAATTTTTAGCTTGTGAAATATATGTAAATAAATATTATATCTAAAAAGATCTCATGAAAAATAAAAAATATTATTTATAAAAATTGCTCTTGAAAGAAATTTAAAAAAATTAACAAGACACGAAAATCCAACTCCTCAAAACAATTCCCATAATTTTATGAGTAAATAATTTCATGGGTAAAAAAATTATTGAAAAGTCAATTTTGAACTAGATAAACCTAAACAAGTAACATAATTTTTTTTTTTTTTTTTTAAAGTCAATTCCTTCTTTTTTTTCTCACTATATTGCAGGAAGTCCTTTATAAATAATTTTCATTCATTTTTTAAGTTTATCTGGCGCCATCTATTGGTAGATACATGCAACTTAAATCTAAAAAAACCTAAAATTAATTAATTAAATTTAATTAATGAATTAATATTTGAAAAAACACTGTATTAACATCAAATGTCATCCACTAAAATTTTTTAAAAAATGTATTTGAACTTGTGTGGATGAATAAAATGTGTTTTATGAACGATTGAAAATTTGAACAAGATATATATAGGGAGAGTGTGAGCTAATAGAAAGAATTTTAAAAAATTTACATTTAAAAAAAAATAATATAAACTGCTAGGCCGATTTACAGGTTACCCATAAAATTATTTAATAAGTACTCAATTATTTTGTTTAACTTTTATTTTAATTATATGCTTTGTGTAATTTAAAACATATATATTTTTACAAACAATAGTCATTTTCAATTTAATATCTAATATAAATATATAAATATAAAATTATAATCTAATATATAAAACTAAAAACTTCAATTTCCTTTTTTGTGCAAAAACTGATTCATAGCTACTTTTTTCAAAGATGATAAATATAAATAAATATTATGTATAAAAAAATTCGAAAGAAATTTAAAAAATAAATAAATAAATAAAAAAGTATAGAAATCCAAACAATTTAATAAAAAACACAGGAAAGAACTTTAAACAAAGAATAATTATAATAAAAAAAAATATCCAAACGATTTCATAAAAAACGCGTGACAGAAATGTAATTAAAATAAATAAAGGTGGTAAGTTACACGAAAAGTCCTGTTCTCCAAATGCCATAATTTTGTGGGTAATAAAATGCATAACAAAATAATAATAATAATCGGATGGGCGGATATATAAATTACCCATAAAATTATTTAATAATTATTAAATTGTTTTGTTTAAGTTTTATTTTAGCTAGATGCCTTGCATAATTTAAAAATTTATATATTATTTTCAACAACAGTTATTTTCAATTTATTATCTGATTAATGACCTATTTAAAAATCAATTTTTTTGTGTAAAATTGATTTGTAGCTACTTTTTTCCCTGAGAGAAAGTTTTATAGAAAGCTTTTTTTTTTTTTCCCTTAATGCAGCTGGCACACGCTTAGAGAGCTGTCTTGGATGCCTTAAGGCAAGCGCTGCACAGACGTTACTCACTTTGCAATACCCAGGGGACGCGTGTAACTTGAAGATAAGCCACGGACGCGGAGTAACAATGCCCCCGCCGCGCTCTACGATCCTATTAGACCGGGACCTATGGTTTAAAGTGGATTCCGAACCCCTACAAACATCTATGGCACCGCCAGGACTCGAACCCGAAACCTGTGGTACCGAGCGCCAGACATTCGGCCATTCAGGCCCTATAGAAAGCATTATACGAATTTAGAATATTGTTGGTGAGTGAGGTAACTTCAAAATCATGTTCTTGAGGGGAAGTACATAGAGAAGGAGAGTAGTTAGAATTACTATCAAGATGAAAATTAAAATCAGCCCAATCATTACACTCTTGTAAAATTACAGTGGAGTAAAAGGGAAAAAGATTTCCGAATTATAGTCTGATAATTAGATTGAATTAATCTCAAAATTACAATGGAAATTATTCGCCAATACGAGGATAATAGTGGAGGAATAATTTTGTTCGTAACAGGTAGTCAAAGCCTAGGAGAAAGGTCAAATTGATTAGCAAAATTTTCAAGAAAATATCAGTACTATTATTTCTAGCACAACCCAACAATCCCTCCAAATTTATTGTTATCAATAAATTTGAAGGGATATTGGTATTGCCTTTTTAAAGTCATAATATCAATAAAGAGGAGATATTTATGTTTGCTTTAACCGGTTTTTTAACAGTCGATAATCATTCCATGATGATAAAAAGATATCTTTAAAATGAACTTTATTCTTTTCACGTGATTAAAGTTTTTAGGAAAAAAAAATCCATTAAAAATTATCTTCAAATGAATTGCATTTAAATAAAATTGTAAATTAAAGTTAGTAAATAGATGATAATAATATTAATAAGAAGTAAAAATTAAATTAAATTAACTAATAAAATTAAATTAACTAATAAAATTAAAATTAAAAAGAAGAAAATTAGAATTTTCTTTTATTTATCAATCGTTTGGCGTAATACTTTCATTACAGGGCGAAGTATATATTACTTTTATTCTAAATTCTTTTATTAAAACAAATAAATGGTAAAATAATCATAATTTATAATTTCATTTATTCATTTATTATTTAATTTTATTCTAAAAATTGATTTTAATTTATTTGATTTTTTACAGTTCTGTTCGGAATCTTAATGGAAATATTTTTTATCATGATTTAAAGAATTTAATGGTTAATGGAAACGAAAAATGTTATATTTACTAACTTGTTATTTTTATTTCCCTCAGAAATAATATTCTTCTGTCACTATTTTGAACTATTGAAAATGTGAATAATTATAACGAAAAATTACTTTGAGAATTGTATTGTATTAAGAATTTTTTTTTTTTTCCACAGTGATGGTAGAATTGTTAAAATCTGTAATCATTATGCTTTATTAGATTTAGTATTTATCAATGACTTTTTGCAAATTTGCATAATTTACATTACAAAATTTACATTTAGTGGAAATTATTATTATGCTGTAACCTAAGTATGGGGACTCATGGCAGAGTGACTATCGCTCTGGCACTCGGTGCTACAGGTTTCGGGTTCGAGTCACGGAGGTGCCATAGATGTTTGTAGTAATTCGAATTCACCTTAAACCTTAGGTCACAATCTAATATGCTCTGTAGAGCGTTGGCGTAGAGCTGATAGTCCTACCCCGTAAAAAGAAAATATCTCCTGTCTCAAAATCTGCCAGTAGGCCCACCATAGAGGTGTTGCGCCAATGAAGAAGAATGATACTAATAGAAAAAAAAACTATTACCTGCAAACGCCTATTGTTTTCCTGTTAGTTATATAATTGAGTTTTCAAGGAACGTATTGTAATTGCAAATATATGTTTAGTTTCAATATAAATAAAAAATATGAATGCACCCCAAAATTATGTTATCAGTGGTTTTGCTCTGTCAATTATTTGTTGCTTGTTAACAAAACCATTCTAATAAAATCTTTGTAAAAATTTTAATATGTAAATTACGTACGTCTATCTCCTAATTTATGATTTCAAAGATTTCAAGAAAACTTTTAATAAGATCTATATATATAATAACATCCGTTTTCACTTCATTAACAACTGAACTATAACTAAAAAATTGAAAAATTAATTGCAATACAACTCCCTATTAAACTTAACTCTTCGTGACTCGTGGCTCAGTGGTAACGCGCTGCTGGTGAGCATTGCAACTGAGATTCAATCCGCTGGCGACATTGTTGTAGACCAGGGATGGACAAACTTCTTCGATCGCGGGCCAAAAAGCGAAAAAAAAAAAAAGTTTGACGATAAGATAAATTTTTCGAAAATTTTAAAAACAATATATATTACATTTTAAATTTGTTAATGAGATGAATGAAATTGCGATTTCATTTTTAAAAGTTCCTTATAGTGAGGTTCGAGGTGAGATGTACTGATTCTAAGGAACGGGGCTAAATGCTCATCTGTCAGTCTACTTCTGAAATGATTCTTTCTAAGGTTCATAGTTGAAAACATTTGCTCCCATATATATGATGAAGCAAATATAGAACTGATTTTCTGGGCGTGAGATATTAAATTTGGGAAACTTTCGATAATGACTTGTAAAACTCTAACTTGTTGGCGCCAATCTACAGCTATAACTAATAAAGAACTTCCGCTTTTAATACTTTACCGATTGAAAGCTGTCTGTGCTTGCAATTTCCGTCGATTTATGTTTTGTAGAACAAAAATAGAGAAAGTAAAAAGATCATCAGTCCTTTGAAAAAAAGGAAGAAAAAAATATTTCATTAAAATAGAAAAGGAGATGAATACATAATATATAAATATATATTTCTTTTAATTTGTTTCGGACCGAAAAATAAAATTCTATCCGCGGGCCAGGTAAAGAACCTTCCGGCGGGCCGGAGCTGGTCCGCGGGCCATAGTTTGCCCATGCCTGTTGTAGACACTGTTTGAAAATACAAGGAGAATCGATGGCGTTTGTGATATTCGACATCTGGCCTCGAGAGTCGGACTACCTGGTGGGAGTTTTTGGGGTTTTCTCCTTTACGACACACAAATACTGGATAGTTCCACCTAAAAGACCATCCGAAGGCTCTGCCATCCTTTTTTAGTGACTCGGAGCCAAGCCAGATTTCTACCTTATCATTTCAATTGCGGCCTGATGGCCAATTGCTTAGCGCGCTGGCCTTTGGTATCACAGGCATCGGACTCGAATCCTGGCAATGGAATGGATGTTTGTTAGCGGTTCGGAATTCACGTTTAAACTGTAGATGCCGGTCTAATGAGTCTAAAGTATGCAAGAAAAGACAGTAGAGCGACAAATCAAACCACCATTTCAATTTATTTCTACCGCATCATTTAGATTAAATCGTTTCTTAGCAGGTGCGTTTAATTTATTGTTCGTTATCTGCTTATGTAAAAATAAGAAAAAAAAAAAAATTCAATATTTTTAGATAGATTTTATTTTTTCTGTTACAAGTTAATTTAATGGTGTAAAATAATCAATTACCTGCAAAGAAAAACATGTGAAACATTTACAAATCTAAAGTAAGATATAAATCGGATCATAAATATAACCAATCAGCACAATATATAAAGATGTGGAAAATCAGATTTTATTATTTCAACTATGTAAAATGCTGTAGACTTAAGTATTTAATTATCAAATTTAAAATGTTAATAGTATCAAGAAGAAAACATTAAGAACTAAACTCAATAATTAGGTTAATTTTTAACAAGAATCATAAAACTAAGAACATCAAAAGAGAACCAGAAACTTTATGAATGCAATAAAATTCAAATTCCAAAATCTCCATTGTTAAGTATAAATTTAAGTTTGAAAATAATGTATACAGCTACATGGCTAATTGTTATTCTGTCAATATAAACAAAACCTCGCTGACACATTTTTTAATGGTGACAATATGTACAATATAGTAGGAAAACTGGAATAACAACACAGACGTCCGTCGACATTGAGCAATGCATTAAATTAAAACCAGGGAAAAAAAAAAAAAAAAAAAATGGCGGTCACACCTTGAAAACAAGATAGCAAATAAAAAAAATTGTTATTTCAGTTTTAAAAAAACTAAGTTGCAAAATATTGAAAACAAGATTAAAAATTCTGGAATAAAAAAAAAAAAAAAAAAAAAAAAAAAAAAACGAGTTTCAAATTTAAAAAAGATCTGAAATTGATATAGAAGTGGGACAGAGGGCAGGATGAATATTGAATCAAATATGAAATTATCTTGTATTCTAGAGTAACAATTTTTAAAATTCATCAGAAAAGTGTGTAAATATTTTTTTCAAAAGCAAAAAAAATGAAAAAAATTCAGCTTATCATAAAACAATTTGTTATCAACATCTGATTTTCCAGAGATAAAAAGCGCTTTTAAAATGAAGACATCCTTTAAAAATTTGTATGCCAGTTATCTACCCTTCTGCAACTCAAAATTAGGTGAAATAAATTTTAAAAATCTCATGAAATAAATTTTAAAAAATGTATAGATATAAGATAATGAGAATAAAAAAGAAAATACAATAGGTTGGGCCGATATACAGGATAACCATAAAAGTTAGAATTTAATAAAAGAACAAATGTATAACAACAGTCCTAAAAAATAAAAAATAGAATTCCAACCTCAAATCATAAGGAATTTAATAGTATTTTTTTTTTTAGTATTCTTATTCGTTATGGCACCGAAAAATTAATGGTTAGCTTTAATTTATTTCCTTTTATTTCTCTAACAAATGGTCCTTCTTCTTGTAGCTGCAGGAGCTGTTGTGAAGTTTTAGTGCCTTCTCCCACCTTTAGGTCTCTGCTGATTTAAATTTATTTTTCCAATGATAGTCGAGTGTTCTGTAACTTGAGAATATTGCCACAAAACCGTTATAAACAATTTCTTAACAACATTTCAGAAGCACAGAACCTCAAAGGACTTTAAACTAAAGATTCTCATTTTTTTCACAGGGGTGTAAGAGACCGTAAAAATGATTTTTTATGGCCATTGTTGTGACTGTGAATAAATATTTCCAATTTTTAATGAATGCTGAATGAGTTTTTAGGAATTGTTTGAATTTGCTGTTTTATGGTAGGATTCATTAAATATTTATTTTTCAAAGCCATAGTTGTGTGAAGTAAAATCATAAAATCATACGCCTTATACTCCTCACAGGAAATATAAATCTTAACATTGGAATCTTATAAAGTTAATATTTTTAAAAAGCGAGCCTTAGAAGTGCGGACTTAGAGAGTCATTGAGTTTGGTACTGTAATGACAACATCAAAATATAGAAGCAATGTAAAATGCTTTTGTCTCACACTTCCTTTACGCATGACCGCATGAGTCATCGAGAAATTTGAGAGTCTATGATCTGGCCTCACTATAATATATAAATAAGAGGCCACACACACAAATATTATTATTCATTTTTAAGCAGCAGAGTAAAAATTTGTCAAATTCATTGCAAACAAACATAAGCTGCTGTCTTCTTTAATGATGATTTCACTGATGTTGTTGGCCCTCGTTTTGTCATCAATTTAAACATTGCAGAGCTTCAATAAAAAGATGGATGTACAACAAAAATGTTTTACATGCTCGCGAAGAAAACTTAAAACGAGCAGTTTTTAATTTTTAATGTGTCTCAACTTTTACCGATATATTACATGTTATGAAATTTCATGATCTTATTTCATTCAACGTTTTGACAAGGTGATAAGTATTTCAAAAGCGAAATTGCGAAAAGGCTATTTCTGAAAAATATTCAACTTTTGGAAAATTTTGGTACCTGCGGAGTTTTCGATTCCTGATTAGTAATAAACTTTTCACAGAAAATAAGCTTAAAGATAGAAACTGTTCTGAACTTTATGAAGAAAAAGTTGCATTTAATTCCATTGAAAAGAATAAAATTTAACAAAAGAAAAAGAAAAATGAATGAAAAGAATATTAAAATAACTTCACGACTCATCCAAACACATTATCGTCTTCCTGCTTTTTAAAAATTTATTTTTCTTAAAATAAAAATCCAGCTACAAAATCGGAAGAGGAATTAATAACATTTTTTTTATTATTCCTATTCGTTTAACTGGCACAAGAAAAATTAATCAGCAAGCTTTAATTTCATTTTACCTTTTTATCGAAATGGTCCTTCTTCTTGAAGCTGCACTGGGAAGCTATTAACAAATAAAAGGAAAAAGGAAATAAGAATTTAATTTTTCTCCACCTTTAATTCTCTGCTTTGATTTATATTTATTTTCTATCTGATAGTCGAAATATTAAACATGGGAATGAAAGCTGTTCCTAAAACCGTTATAAGCAATTTCTTAACAACATTTTCAGAAGCACGGAACCTCAAGGACTTTAAAATAAATTCTCCTCTTTTTTTCTACAGAGAGTAAAAGGCCGTAAATTATATTTTTTATGGCCGGTTGTTACTTGACTGTGAGAGAAATATTTCAATTTTAATGAATGCCGAATGAGTTTTAGCAATTGTTTTGAATTATGTTTTACGGTAGGATTGATAAATATTTATTTTTATCAAGCCCCTTGTTATTGTGAAATAAGATCGTAAAAATCATATGCATTACTATTACTATTTGAATATGAGACATCCTAACATTTGGGATCTTAAAAGGATAAAGGATATTTTAAAAACGATTCTGCGTTTCCAGTTCAGAGCCATTGGATACCTGTAATGACCAGCAAAGTCATGGAAAGAAATATAATTACTTTTCTGTTTTTTATTACTACATCCGTATTGTTGCAAAATATGAATATCTTTGATTTCAATAAAAACAATCAATACTAAAGACTTTATTTGCAAAATAGTTATTAACATTTTATAATTAAAATGTCAAATCAAGGACAAATAAGCCTAACTCACTACAAAAGCAAAGACTCAACTGACTGTCTTTAATGATATTCTACTGATGTGGTTTTACTCGTGTTGTCAGAAATTAATATACATTACAGACGCGTTAAAATGAAGATTGATATACAGCAACATCTTTACATCATTTAGGCAAGCAGTTTTTAATTTGATATGTATCTTAAATAAGGATGAATTTTACATGGTATGAAATTCCATGTTTATATTTATTCCATTTATGTGACAAAATGAAGATGACTTTTAAAAATCGAATATAAAAAAGTCTATTACACGAAAAATTTCAACTTTTGGAAATTTTGGTAGCTGCAGAAACCTTTCACGATGCTGGTATTGGCAAAAAGCCTTTCTGAAAATACCCACAAAAGATAGAAGCAGTTCTCGTAAAACTTCCTCGTGAAAAAGCAGAAGTAAAAGTTGCATTTTCATCCTTTGAAAAGAATAAGAATTTAACAAAAAAGAAAAGAAAAAAATGAAATAAAGAAAATTAAAGAATTTCTACGACTCATCCAAACACATTTTTAGTTTTTACTGCTTTAAAAAGAATTTATTTTCTTAAATAAATCCCAGCCTCAAATCAGGAGAATTTAATATTTTTTGATTATTCTATTCGTGTAATGACACAGAAAATTAATCAGCAGGCTTCAGTGTTTTATTCCTTTTTTTTTTTTTCTCTAAATGTAGTACAGCTGCGGATGCTTTGTTGGCAAAATAAAAGAAAATTAAATAAAAGTTTGCTTTTTCTCCACCTTTATTAACTGCTTTGTTTATATTTATTTTTCAGATTATTAGTCGAAATATTAAACTTGGGAATGTTCTTAAAACCGTTATAAGCAATTTCTCCAACAGCATTTTCAGAAGCACAGAACCTCAAGGACTTTAAACTAAATTTTCAGTTTTCAGGTGTAAGGCCGGCCAAATGATTTTTTTTATGGAATCTTGTTGGGACCATGAAAAATTTCAATTTCGTAGTGCCGAAGATGAGATTGGGAATGATTTTGAATCATGTTTTATAATTCATGGGTTGATAAATATTTATTTTTCAAAGGCTGCTTACTGTGTGAATACTGAGTCATAAATCATATGCCTTTTTCAGTACTATTGGCAATATAAGAAATCCTAACATTTGAGACTTAAAGGTATATTTTAAAGCTTTGACTGCTGCACGTTTCAGTTTGAGTGTTGGGCATGTATAATAATAGCAAGAAACATGAAAAGAAATAGAATTGCACAAAAAAAAATATACAACAATGTTTACTTCAATATTTATTAAAATTAAGCTCAAAATGTCAAATGGAAGAAAAATAAAATAAAACTACCACCATGAAAAGCAATGCTCAACTGACTGTCTTTTTAATGGTGCTCAATACTGCTCGTGCTGTTATATAATATATTTTACAGGCTCTTCAATAAAAAAATTGTTACACAACATCGCCAAATGTTTTCGTCCTTATCTCTAATTTGGCGGTATTTTTTATATCTTTTTATGCAGTAATATAGATAATCATTTACGATGCTCATAATAAAAGCGTTTACCTGCAAAGTCAAATATGTTAACAAAGGTAAGTATTCCAATTGTTTAGCTGAGAATCTACTAACGGTTAGTAAGTATTTTAATATTTACGGGTGATTATGAAAATAAGGTAAACAACCTACAATCTGTTTTGTTGCCCAGGTTGCAGCCTACAGTACGTACATTTTTCTGAAATATCTCTACTGTTATATTTTTATATTTTTCGAAATTTACATATTT